>JAQFYC010000583.1:0-52009 GCA_034694165.1 Tomocerus mixtus
GTAGTTTCGATATCCTCCGGAGTTGTAGTCTCGATATCCTCCGGAGTTGTAGTTTCGATATCCTCCGGAGTTGTAGTCTCGATATCCTCCGGAGTTGTAGTTTCGATATCCTCCGGAGTTGTAGTTTCGATATCCTCTGGAGTTGTAGTTTCTACAGTCGTCTCAGTAGTAGTTGGAGTAGTCGCACACAAGTCTTCAGGTACGTACTCATTTTCGTAGTTGGGATATTTGGTGAGTAAACCTTGGTACTCTGGAATTTCGGCCAAAATAGCCCAAACAGCTTCTTGTTCTCCAAAACGTCTTTTCTCTTGAAAATCCTTGCGAAATTCTTCTGTCCAGTTAAATTTAGTCGTAAGCGCTTCGGTGTAATTTAACCCACTCATTTCCTCTGGGGCATTGATAATCACTGGTCCATTCGGATTATCTGATCTAAAATATTGGAAATCGCCAATTGTTAATAAGCAAATCTTTCGAGTTAAAATGCATAATCATGTAAAGATACAAAAGCATAAAATGAATCTATACAATGTGTAGTTGGTAATTCCGAAATCTAGAAAATTCTGCTCCATATTATAGGAGGATGCACAATAGTCAATAGTTTTAACACGAGGATAATACCAAATGTGCGAACTGCACATTTCCTCGTTTGTTTTAAAGCCTCCCATTATAACTGTCCCATGATTCCACCGTGAGTCATATGTGCACTCTGTGAAAAAGTGATCCGAATTAATTGATTTCATGACACAGGTTGAAAATATTTGAATTATTATTAGTCATTTAGGTAAATATTTTTATCTTTGTACCTGTTACAAGGTGATCTCCAGGCAAAACGTGTACATGTTTTTGTAGTGCTTTGTTTTGTTGGAAATTAAAATCGTAGTTCGGGTCGCTGTAAATCCAAGGCAGTTCTTCTGTACCCCTGAAATGCCTGATTTGCATTTTCCTTCCTGCAAAAGTAAACCGGGTTAAAATTTTCAGTTTTAGTTTAGGTAATAATTAATTTGGTAATTACAAATAAGTTGCTGCCTATAATGATTAATAAATAACCAGACAAATGGGAATGAAGAAGAATATTGTAGATATTAATTCCTTCTGGAGGAAATAAACTAGTGCAATGGTCAGGGCAATGTCCAACAACAAAGAAATCTTCTGCATTTGGAGGAATGGTTAAACTCGGTCCCAAGTCGTAGGCCATTGTAAGCAAACCAGCTTCTTTTAGTCTATAAATCAATAAAGGCATTAAATTATGAATGAATTGGCAGTTTGAAATTAAATAATTATAGTTTGAAAAAATCAGACCTTAACTCCTCCGTGTAATAAACAACGACACCCGTTTCAAAAGTAACGTCACTTAATTCTTCAGGATTATCGTAATGTATTTCCAGCATGTAATATGGGGACTCGTCCTCAGTTTCCCCAATAGGGTGACCTACATCATCGGGGAACAAAGTGATCTGCAAAATGGAAATCTTAGTATAGATCTATCAATTTACTAAATAAAAAGTTGTTGCCTGCAGTCTGCTTGCTTACAGAGATAGAAACAGAAGAATTGGCATTAGAAATATTATGTTACACTATATAAAGCAAAAACTGAATTACACCTAAATTTACAATTAGTAGTTCACTTGAGACTTCGATACCTTTCCCCCTGTTGGCCAGATAAACATGTACTCCATGCAAAAATGTTTTGGAAGACGACTTGCGTCCATTTCGTAACATTCTTCACCTGCTTCGCCTACAAATTCTTCAAATGTTTCTTCCGCAGTCTGGCCCTCAGGTGGATGGCATTTATGCAAAACTAAATGATGTGTATGTTTTTTAGCTGCGGGATTGTCTCCAAGGAATGCGTCAAACTAGAATTATAATCCACTTAACATTTACACATTTAATCTCCAGATTTCAAAAAAAATTAAAATCTTCCCGAGGAAAAATTATTAAAATATTATATTTATGTAGAATGTACCCCAACAACGTGGTGCATCTTTTCTAATTGTTCCCTTCGATGTATTGTACACCAATAGGATGTGTCGATATTAGGAACGGTTATATTGATCGTTGCTTTAAAGGATTTGAATCTACATTATACAGCCAAAGACAAATTGGAATTAATTTAGCTTAGAATTACAGACAGAAAGATTTTGAATTTCACAATTATTTATTCACAGAAAGTTCAAGGCTGAACCACTATAATTACTTTGATAGATCAACATCTTCTTCGCCAATATCAAAAATACCAACAGATACTGTCCCCCTGTTGACTCCATGATGTATCAATTCGTCCCTAGCACCGTATGAATATATCAGTCTTGTTGTAGCGTCCTGTGCAATGACAAACAATTACTACGAATTTTTTCGAACAAATTTAATTTAGCAGATGTGGGTAACATTATTAATTGGTTTGTATTGTAAATTAAAATAAAATACAACTTAACACTTACCGTTAAAACAAAATCTTCAGGGTCGCATGTATTCAATAATCTACTAAATGTTAAGTTAGTCCATCCACCTTCTTCCATAGCACTGATAAGGTTCCAATCGTTATGGCTATCTTCTACTGGAAGGGTGCTCCCGATGCCATGTCGATCCTTTTATTTAAAATATATTTAGCATATTTATCAGCATCAACCAGTTCGGTGAAATAAACGTTTTCTCCATTTAATTTTTATTCTTCTCTCACGGAAGTGAAATAATTACTAAATTACCTTGCAGTGCGATTGGTTAACGGGAAGTAAAATAAATAATTACAAATAAATTTAATACTGCATCTAATTAGTTTTAGTCCCCCAAGTACAAATATTAGAAGGAAATATCAACTGTTGAGGGTAATAAATATTAAAATATATAATTTACTGAAAAATACTGTTGTCCTTGTGGATTGATCCCTCCAATGAAAATGTCAGCTCCTTCCATACCCCCCATTTGGAGATATTCCCAATCCTACATATCCAGTAGTTTGAACACTTGCATGGAATGTTACTGTTTCCTGATTGTCATCTACTTCCCAAGAAAGCAAATATTTTCCTTCATCATCTAAGGGCCTTTCTGGAGCCTTATGGGCCTTAACCAAACTAGAATCTACCGAAGAGTAGTTTATAAATAAAATATTGACGACTAGGAGCAAAAGCCTCATCATTAGTAGGAGCACTTTGCAACAGGATGGAATGTGTGAGTTGTGAGTGACAAGAACTGACTGAATTATTGTGCATAAAAACATTCAATTATAATCAAAGATGTAAATAATATTCAATTATAGTATTATTAAAGCATATTGATTGATTCCCATACCAGCTATCTACAATATACCTACACTACACCAGGATATCATAGGACAGGACAGGGACAGGATGCCATAAAATATTTAGCACCCAACATTTTGTTAATCTTTGTAAAAACCAAATCTGTTTTACACAAGAACGGTAAAAATATATTAATTTTCTAGCAGCAGTCTAAAATATTAATAGTCGTCACGTTGTAATTTTCTATATTATGATATTCATTAGTTAAATAAATTATAATTATTTCTTCTTAGTCTTGGCCTGCTATTTTTCTCTGAAATTCGCTGATCGCATCGCATCGATCCAATTAAACATAATTGCATATCAAAAATCCGGATTGACTCTATTTCCAACAATTAAAATTGTGTTTCAATTAAATTACTGAGTCCCGTAACTTTTAATTTTAGACTATTAACAGTAGTTAAATAACAGAAAGGTAAACATATAAAAGGAACGTACTGTAATTTTCTTTATCAGTATTTACTCTAATTAATGGATAAAGCGTGTTACCCTAATATTCGCAATATAATTTTTATTCGCTTTATTATCTCCCCAGTGTTATTTCCAGAGACGTTCAAGTGAGTGGATCGGTTTTGTGGTTTACAATTACTCATTCTTCTACATATATTGTACATACATATATCAGCCAGTTCATGTTTTATGTGATTTCAATTGGTTGTTGACTCATTTTATTGTCAATTTGTTTACCAGGTGAGTAGGTATTTGCTATAAATAAAATTAACTTATTGTATGACATCACGCATATGAAAAGTAGATATACTATTAATATAAAAGGTGTTGAGAAATATAGATATACTAAATATTATGCTCATTATATATAAATTTTAAATGGTTTCTTAATAATATATATTAAATTAATTCGCTAAGATGACGCAACTATCATTTGCATTTAAAGTATGATGTCAAAATGTCAACCTGTCTATGAATTGAAAACTTTAAATGAAATTATTCATTTGCATACATTTTCAGTAGATGTACAAAATATTTTATAAAAATGGATATTCGATACCAAATGACACCAGTTGGTTTGGCTTTGTACTCTCAAGAAGGTAGATATTTATTTTCCCCTGCAACATAATAATTTATTGCTTATATTTGCATTTCTTCCCTACGGTTTAAATTACTAAGTTTTTAGTTTTTAGGGCAAGACGTATATTTTATAATGCTACTTTATTACTCACACAGAAAAATTAAATTCGCTATAATATTTTCTGAGACAAATAAATTAAACTGAATTACGCTACATATATATAGTATACTTAAAGACAATAAGTTGCAGGTAATACTGCCGGTATTATGATTTTACTAGTCCACATTGTCGATGTCCAACGGTTTGGCCTTTAAATAATAAACGCCCTTTGCGCTAAAAATGAAAGTACCAAATATCAATTAAATATGAATGACAAAAATAACATTTAGTCGTCTGTGAATGAGTAGGATGAGAATAATAATTACTTCACTGGACAATTCAATCCCATTGGTGGACCACTACAAGTTCCACACATTCCGTTTGCAAATTTCTCCTTATTTTCACATGGACAACCATTGAATACTGCTCCTCGAACAGTTGACGCATAAAGTTGTGGACATTTCATATGGCTGCACCAGACTGTCCCATTTTCTAAATTAGACGAATGGGGTCATGGCATACATTAAATTGCTTACAAAGATTCTTCTCTCAAGTGAAAATATCGGTTTTTCCATTTATAATCTATTTTGTTATCCTGTATGTAAACTTGAAATCTTGTCCAATATGTAAGGGAAATTCCTCTTCACAAGGATTCTCATAGACACAAAAGGAACCAGAAATATAGTATGTATATATGATAGCTTTTCCACTTACTATCACAGCCTGGTTGTGAATTTCCCCCGTTGGGGAAGAAGTCAACATGTCCGCATATTTCTGTAGTTCCTAAATGACGATTAGGCCACAAATCTCCTGCATCACAATGGATGATATCAACGAATTCTGCGTCTGTTTTGTCTATACGTTTGTTTATATGAATTGATGTATCAAATCCAGCTCCAGATGGATCTAATGCTGTAAATAGACCGTACCACAACATCATCACCATCTTTCCGTCTTATATATTATTATTTGGACAGATTATAGATTGATTACGATTACATTATAACCAAGTGCTTAGAAAATTATATTTTATGCAGACCAGTAATTCTGCTGATTAGTTGATCTGTTTTTTTTCTTACGCGGTAGCCCGCGATTCCTGCGATTTGACCTCCAAGAGAAAAGCCAACCAAATAAACTTGAGAATACTGCAAAAATTTTCTAAGCTGTAGCGAAATTATCATATCCCCCACAACTTCACCAATTAGTTGAGAATCTTTGGCAGCTGCAAAGTAATTCGCTTCCTTGGCAGCTGCAAAGTAATTCGCTTCCTTGGAAGCCGCATGCCAATCCGTAATTATTATATTTTCCGTTCGATTCATTTCAAAAAATGCTATAAAACAAAAGTTATATTTTTTTACAAAATGACCAAATTTTCCTGCATGAATTTTTATATTACGGTACTAATATAGCAGGTAGATTGAACATTGAAATATGAAAATACGTCATAATCCCTGTAATTGTGCTACTAGCATTATGTTTCATATTATTAGCACAATTAATAATTGATTTCCACAACTAAGTCACGCCAATAGACATTACTCAATAAATAATTCTGTAATAATATTTTACCATCTCTAATGTTTTCAGCTGCTTTCATATTCTTTGTTGCTAAACTGTCAGATACATCTGAGACTACAGTGTAACCGTGGATAATGAATACTGCTCTCTCCGAACTATTCCAAGTTGAGCTATTGGCAGTGGTTGTGAATGTGATGGGTTGACCGCTGCGACTAAATTTTTTTATCAAAAACGTGTTATTAACTCATAAAAAATTAAATCATACAGATTTGCTTTCCAAAATGTTTTATAAATATAATGTTAATCTGTATACATAATTACTTTGCTAAATTATAGAGTGTGAACTTAATGCCATTCTTAACAGTTGAGCTCCGATGCACCTCAGGATCCCCTGAGGCGAATCCTAGGTCCCCATCCCCCAAAGATCTATCATGTGTATGCTTAGCTTTAGAATGTTCTTGATAATCGGTAACTATCATTGTCCCATCACTTTGGGTTTCAGTGTTGGCCAATCTTCTGTTAATTTCTTCTGCTAGTTCTGCATCACTTTTAGCTGGCTTAACTCGGGGGGAATCTTTTTTGGAGCTTTGAGAAAAAGCCTCACATTCTGATTTAGATAACACATTAAAAATGAAAAACAAAAGTGAGCTCAAATAAATTAACAGGGACAAAGAATAATTTTTATAAACAGCACGGCCCATATTTTGATTATTTAGACCTCTGTTTACATGCTAGATAGCAATATAAATGCAATACTATATTATTGTATACCTAATTTGGATGCTTAAACTATATTAAGCAAATAGGATGCTACGAAGGTCAATTATGGCAATAAAAATACACTTTTATTTGGCTATAATATTTTTCCATTATAAGGTAATTAAATCTCGAATAGCTATAATATGTGGTACGTATAGGAGATGTTCCCTAAAAACTAAAGCCTCCCACTGTATAACTACAAATAGTGAACCAACCATGCAGTGTTCGAATTAATGCCGTTGGCCATATAAGACAAAATTATGTGTACCAATCAATATCATTACTAATCCCTAATATTAGCATTCCTTTAGGATTAATATTTAAATAATTACAGAAGAATGGTCACTGTGAAAATACTTAAAAACTACAAGGCTTAAACAAAGCAGTAGTATTAGGCATAATACATTTATTTCTCTCCCAAGGATTTTTTCCAGAACACGTCATAAGGGCTGTCTCTCTTCTCTGGAGATGCTTTCAGATAATATATACCTCTGGACCTAAGATATACAAGTAATACAAAATGTTAATTGAGATAGGACACAAAACTACGTATATTATTTACCCATAGGGGTATGCAGAAAGTGTTTCAAAATATTCTGCCCGAGAGAGAATTTTACAACCCATAATAAAATACGAATTTGAAGGGTGGCAATTAGGAGGTTTACATTATTTGCTACTAAAAATAAAATTTACGTTGGCGGGCACGAATATCCCATAAGTGGACCGTCACAAACGTTGCATTCTCCATTTTCGTATTGTTTTAAACTCTCACATTTACAACCATAGTACTTTTTCCCTCGGACCGATGATGCGTAAAGTTGTGGACATGTTAAATGACTGCATTGGTGAAGTGCGATATCTAATTCGAAATAATAAAAGTTGTTAAAAATTAAGGTATATGCAAAAATTATTTTATTTTATTCTTGTGCTGAAAACGAAACGGTCTTTCAAGAGGAATCGGTATTTCCCACTTCCCACCAAAAATTAGGATTTCTGGGAAAATTCCCATGGGAATTGGGAAAAATCGTAATTTATGATTAATCTTTCGTACAAAATTCCAACTTTTCCAATTTCTACCCACAAATAAACCATCTATATATTGGGAATATTACCAAAAGTGAAGTATTCCACCCTAAACAAGTATTCCACTCGACTCAAATTGTACAAACTGTACAACGTTTAGGAACTTTGTACCTGAAACGGCTACATTTCCAAAGAATACATGTAAAATCATGTAGAATTAAAAAGGGAACTTTTACTATCTTTAGCTCTGCATGTTGGTTGGTCCTGCCCACCGTTTGGGAAGAAGTCAACGTGGCCAGTTTTGTCCATGGTGCCTAAATGTCGAAATGGTAATAGGTCACCAGCATTGCAATGTATTATATCTACGAATTTTGCGTCTGTCCTCTCCAATCGCTTACTGATATCAAAAATAGGATCGAATTTTATTCCAGACGGATCCAATCCTTTTAATAGCATATTTAGTAATTTTTAGAGTGAAAGTATTACTGTAAAGGGTGAAAGCTAGTAGTGTGTTGGCGTAAAATTTTACTATATACTTACCTGTAATTCGGCCTATCTTGCTGTTGGCTTTATTCCTTATTTGGAAGCCCGCAAAACCTGCGATGTGAGCTCCAAGAGAGAAACCCACCAAGTAAATTTGAGAGTAATTAAGAAAACCTCGAAGTTTTAGAGAAACTAGAAAATCCCCTAAAGTCTCGCCAACAATGTGTGCATCCATCGCAGAGTTTAAGTAGAATTGACGAGAAGTCAAATGCCAGTCCATAATAATTACATTTTCTGTTCGATTGGTTTCCATAAATGCTGTTCAGAAATCATGTAATTAAGGCAAATCCTAATTACGACATAAAACATCGCCATAGAACATCCCACATATATAACATTTTTTGTGTATATTGAATCAAGTTCTAAATGGTTATTTTATATTGAAGTGGTGAGGCTCAACAAATTCCTGGATTCTATATAAGTTGCTCAATTCAAATGTTTATATTCCGACATGAAAGTCTCAAAAACCCTTGTAGAGGATCCTAAAATCGATTTTGGCCCATGTCATTTTGGTCCATGCATCTATCTGACTGCCAAACTTAAACATTTGAATTGAGCAACTTCTAGCCAGTGAATTCAGGAATCAGTTGAGTCCCACCACTTCAAAATCCGTTGAACCGTCTAAAACTTTATACAAGATATGCAAACGATGTTTAGGATTTTTCAAAGGTTTAAATTTCAGGTCAAAAGGAACGGAATGCAGGGGAATATACACTAGAATAGCAAAAATTCAAATCAAATTTAAGCAAATCAAAAATTGGGACAATCCAACATAAATTGTTTCCTAAATTATGTTTGTGAAAGAGAGACAGTCTTTCAACTATGTGTAAATATGTAATAATTATAATGTAATAAATATATTTATGAGACCAGGTAGCTATATAGCTATCTGTCCATTCAAAGGTTAAATTAATACTCTGATTGGTCTACCTTACCATTTTTGATATTTTCGGCGCTTTTAAATTTCTTGGGTTCTAAAGGGTCGCCAACATCCTGAAGCCATCCATGGATAATAAATACGGAATTTTCATTAATATCCCAATTTGTTTCCGAGACTTTGGTGGAAAATGTAATGGACTGACCTTCCTTTGGACTGAGTTAAGAATAATACCCAATATTAAGAAGTCTTCGTTTATAATTATTAAATATACTCATTATATTATTATTGATATATAATCTATTTGACTTTAATGCATTATTGATGTCCAAAGGGAGTTACTTTTTCAGTGTAAATAGTTCAAATTTAATTTTCCATCTCTTGTACTCCGTACCGTGTCCAAAAAGTGTAGCGGTGTCGTCAAAAATGGATCTATCATCATTGTCTTTGGTCTTATTAACTTCATCGGTGGTTGTAACAATTAATGTTCCATTATCCTCTGTTGTTACTCTCTTCTCAATTATCTCACTAATTTCCTTTTCCAGTTCTCGGTCACTCTTCGTCGAATTTTTATCCAGTAAACTATTTTTTGGATCTTTGGAGTAATTGTAATTTGTTTTGTTATTTTGAACACTAATTATATTTCCAGTACTATTTTGTGTGCTGCTTTTCCCTGTTCTGTTATGAAAACTCTGAACTTTCCCTGTCAATTGAGATCTCACGTTAAAATTAATATGGGAAAAAATGCTGACGTAAACCCAAAAAATCGCAAATGCATTTTTATAAAACACACGACCCATTTTTATTTTGAACGTCAATTTTCCCACATGCTATATAATATTTGTCGTGTCAATAAAATAATATAATTCTGGAATTCCAATAGGCAATTTAACTAACTAGGTCTTGAATACCTATTGTTGTAATAATGTATCTTGCTACGTAGAAGCTATATTTATTAAGCCATCCAGAATTCAGAACTCAGAAATACTTTTTACTACATATTTATTACATCAATTTTATTATCTACATTTATAGCTATAAATGCGAAGATAATACTGCATAAATATATTATTGCTAATTGCATTTTACTATTTAACTCGACAATAGAATTCAGGAAAATAGCAATAAATTAATGGAAAATGAAAATTGCAAGAATTATTTAGAAAAGGTGCTATAAGTTCATATTAATTTAGGTGCTTTATAATTTTAAATATTTATTGTCACTTTCCTTTTTCTATTAT
Source organism: Tomocerus mixtus (assembly GCA_034694165.1). Taxonomy (NCBI): domain Eukaryota; kingdom Metazoa; phylum Arthropoda; class Collembola; order Entomobryomorpha; family Tomoceridae; genus Tomocerus; species Tomocerus mixtus. The sequence continues at coordinate 10,387 of JAQFYC010000583.1, forward strand.
TTTAAATAATTATTTTATTGACATTTCAATATTGCGCAGCCATTTTTAATTACATATTAATTATATTTATGAGTTATTAGTCTAGCAGATTTAAAGACCTAGGATCCATGCATAGGCACCAAGAAACCCACACAAGGTAGATAGACAAATATATGATTTTATTTTCTCGCCGCGAATGGAAACGCCGCGAATACTAAATTCCCTTTTACACTAAGCTACATTAATTTTGGAATTTAATTTTTTTAAGAAGTGTAATTAAATTGCAAATTAAATAGAAATCCAAAATTGTGGATTTTGGCAAAAGCCGTTAACTGAACTGCCTGAAGATGAATAAAATTAAACTAATTACATTTGACGCTACCGGAACGTTAATAAAATTTAAAAGACCTCCGGTAGAAACTTATGCAAAACTTGGAATTCAGCACGGAATATTCTGTTCTCCAGAAGAAATACAAAAAAACTTTAAAGAAACATGGAAATCGCTTAACAAAGAAAATCCACATTTTGGACAACACTGGCAACAATGGTGGACGCAATTTGTATTTCGAACATTTAAGGTATTTTTGACTTTCGCCTTTTAGTTGTAATTTTATTTATTTTTAATTAATTAACATTTTAGTACATAATTATACTTAAATCAGGATATTAATTCCAATTTTATAATGTACGCAGGCCGAGAACGATAAACTGGCTTCGGAGTTGATATCGTACTTTTCGACAGGTACTGCTTATGAATGGCATAAAGGAGCACTTCAGGTGTTGTCAGTTCTGAATAAATTCGAATTGGGAATAATTTCAAATTCAGATCCTAGACTAAAAGTTATTCTTAAAACTTTGCCAAGCGAAAAGGGAAAGTATAATAAGGTCGCGGAAGCAGTGGCAACAGGAAAATTATTTAAACGAGTAGTTTTATCTCATGAATGTCAACTCAGCAAACCGGATAAGAAAATATTTGATTTGGCTAGAGGATCATTTCATCCTAGTGAATGCATACATATTGGCGATAATTTAGAACTGGATTATTTAGGTGCTAAAAATGCTGGATGGAACTCACTGCATTTTCAAGGCGACTTTAGCCAATTGACCCAACTGATAATTTAAAATATAAGTGTACATATGTTATTCTGTACTATAGTCACTTAGTCACTAGAAAAGTAAAATTGCCCAAATAAATATATATACTCAAATTATCATTTGCATAATAAATAATTCATAAAATAAAATAATTCAATATACATTTCTTTCGAATATTTAGTTTAAAGTTACCAACACATTATGCATAAATATGAACAATATGCAGGCCCACAACAATTTTTAAATGTCATTACATTTTCAATAGACACCTTAGATATCCAAAAAATTATCTTAAGAACTAAACCATTTTTGTACAAATAGTAAATGATTATTTTTGTTAAATACGATAGGAGCTATCTAGTATCAATTCGATTATATATCATATATCTCTACTGTGGCTTTTTTTATTTTTTGTAATAAAATCACATATTATGTAATAAAAAGAATAAATAAAGATAACTAATTTAGATATTTTGGAACACTTTTGCATGTAATTGTTTTTAATGTGAATATATATGCAATAGGAACAGGAAGTTGGTAAGTTAGGAAGTTCTTTTAATTTACTCGATTCGAAAATATAATTTTCAAGAGAATTACGAAAATAAATGAGAAACACTTGAGTAGTGAGCTGCGCACTGAGCACATGAGATGCGACGATGATGCGAGTAGGCGGGACAGAGTTTACTAGTTTTTGTTCTGAAAAGGCTGCTCCATTAGTGCTCCTACGCACAGTGCACTACGCACGGACTCCTACTACGCAGGCGTGTGGCTAATCAAATAATTTTCGCCCAGTCAGCCTATCAACACTTTTCATTCATTTTCAGTTGGAAGTTGTTCTCGTGCGTGTTGCTGGTTCTCTCTCTCGTCTACTTTTCGTCATTTCCATTTCACAAAAAGTGAATTTTACGGGATTTTAAGAAATACTGATTAAGGCGAAGAACGTTTAACAAAGGTAAGAAAAAATCTCTGATTTAATAACTTAGTATATAAGCATTATTATTTGAGTCATGAGTAGATAATAATTATTATATAGATGATGATCATAAATATGTCATAGCGTGGGGATAGATTATCAATCATCAAGTCATCAGTCATTGATTACGGGTGATGGGTTAAACTGTTAACATCTTATATCACAGCTCGTATTCATCACTCTATTTTGGTTGGATTGGTTTGGGTGGGTATTTAATTCATTGTTCATAGTGGAAATAAATTATTGACGATTGACCAGCACAGCAAGCAGACTTTTGACTTTTGACTTTTGACTTTCTGCATTATTCTGATTGATACATCTGTATCTGTCTCCGTGTACTGTCAACTGTGCCTTTGGCGTGTACTATTTATCTGTATCTGTAAAGCAGTATCAGTTGTCAGTGTTGGATCATCTAACATCTAACAAGCATTCTGACAAAAAGAATTGATAACTGATAACTATTTCCAATAGACAATAGTACAATAGAAGAAGAAATTTTGTCATACGTCATTCATTATGTATAATTCATAATTGTAATACTGCACCATATATCATACATTAAATGCATATCGGTGATCGGAGTTTAATAGTTAAGTATTAATAATAATTATTATGCTCTTTCAGATGTCCGTTGTAATGAAAAAACAAGTGGTCAAGACTGCTGCTCCAATTTCCGGGGAGTCCGCGAAGAAACCAACGAAGGAGAAAGTTTCCAAAACGAGTGGGACTCATCCCTCGTGGGCTGTTATGATTGCTGACGCAGTGAAACTTTTGAACGAGAGAGGAGGATCGTCCATTCAGGCGATTAAGAAAACTATTGCGGCCAACTATACCGTTGATATGGATAAGATAACTACGTATTTAATGCGTCGGGGGGTCAAAGCAGCTATATCTGCTGGTACTCTGGTTCAGGTATGAATGACATAATATGAAGTTAAATCTTTTTCAATCTTGGTTATTTATCACCTTAAATTAAGAATTATACATATGTACATATTTTATATTACATTTTATTTGGTTTTATTTGATGCAGGCCAAAGGACAAGGGCTCAATGGGTCTTTCAAGCTTGGAACAGGAGTAGGAAAGCCGACCAATAAGAAAGCGGGAAAGATTGCAATTAAGAAGCCCACCGCTACTAAAGCGAAGAAGGAAGCTGCCCCCAAGAAGGTTCCAGTAAAGACGGTCGAGGTGAAAAAGACAACTGTTGCCAAGAAGGCTCCTGAAAAGGCAGTCGCTGCTATGCCTGCCCCTGCGAAACCAGTTGTGGCCAAGAAGACTGAATTGGAGCCAAAAAATACGGCGACAGCCTCGTCTACTCAAGAAAAGAAAGAGGTTAAAGCCAAGCCAGTGGCGGCTGCTAGGATGAAAGCTGCAATAATGCCGAAAGTTGCCAAGTCCCAGAAAGCAACCAAGGCTCCGAAACCGAAGACAACAAAGAAAATTCCTGCCAAGCCAAAAGCAAAACCTGCAGCAGCTCCAAAATGAAATTTTCCTTATGAAGCTCCTCTATTCCATCATAATAAACAACCACCGACTTGTTTAACAATTTAAAAATGATAAAGTTCCCGTTATTATTGTCATTGTAGTTATTGTTCTTTGTTCCTTAATTATTATTTGATGGTTCCTCTATTCCATCCCAATAAACAACCACCGACTTGTTTAACAATTTAAAAATGGTAAAGTTCCCGTTATTATTGTCATTGTAGTTATTGTTCTTTGTTCCTTAATTATTATTTGATGGTGCATTGCATAATAATGTGCCATATTCTAATGTTGAGTAATTTGTTATGTCATGGTGGATAAGTAAAATTAATTAATTTTTGCTAATACAAATGATAATTTAATTGACAATAAGAACATTTATTTCCATCCAATATTGCCACAAATCAAAATTATCAAAACGTGGCATTTGTAGTTATTACTTATGTTTACATACTAATAATTCTTTATTTCAGTGTCTAGTCTCGAGCATGTTTTACAATTATTTACTATTTTTTGCAAATGCCTAACGAAATTACAATGCTAACTAAATTCACAATCCATTATAGGGACAATAAAAAAGTCAAGTCACAAATACTGATTTAATTAGAATAGGATAAATCATCCATAATATAAAGAAACATTAGCTAGGGTGGACATATTCGACGTACCAAGTGTTTACAGGAAACCCTGTAGGAGGAACATGTCCACTGGGGTATTCAACAGTAACACACTCAGTGTCATGTTCTGCCGTTGTGGGCAATATTGCAGCTTCCTCGTTGTCGTTTTCAGTTTCAGCATTAGGCAATGACAACTGCATATTATTTGTTTTCATATCCGTGGGAGTGAGATTCGTTGTACTATTTTCAGAAAGTTCTTTCTTGCTACTCTTCTTGCATGGGTGCCTTCTACGAGTAAATGACTCGCCTATTCTTTTCAGAAATCTTTCTTGCCAGCCCAAAGTACTGTGAAAATCCGTCAAGTTCAATCGCTGGGCAATCCTCCCCGCTTCTTGGCGAATTAGCGCGGTCGTGAGTTTGTCCCCGGAATCTCCGGTTGTCTTCTGGCTCACTATCCATTCTGTTAACTCTTTCTCCAAAGTTGGCCATTTGGCTCCTATAAATATGATAGTTGGCGATTATATTTTATGGTCTTATTTTTGCATTATTAGTTTATTCAATATTTATTTACTACATATTATATATTATACACATTGTACATATTATTCATTATTTATTACACTGAAAATGAAAATTCATAAAAATTCACCTTTTCGACGCAGAGAACTTCTTTGAGGGGCCAATTTCTTCAAAGCGTCTTTACTGAATATCATGAAATGCAATTTATTAATAAACGATTTTCTTATTTGCTTTGGCACATGAAATTACATAATCGGAAAATTACCATTTCCTCCATTTTCTGATACTGGACTCGTTCAAATTAAATTCCCTGGCAGCTTCCCGATTCCCCATTTTCTCCGCACTTTGGCAAACCTGCAAATTGATTATAGTCTACGCAGTTAGGTGTTATTACCATAATTAATAACTTTAATTTGCAATAATTTTAATTCCTGGTGTGCTCTGTTTAATACGGAACAAGGAATGCTAAAACGACAGAAAAAATGATAAATAATACTTTACCTGTAATTTAAATGCGGCAGTGTATGACAATCGCTTTGCAGTGGGAGTCTTGTTAAACACGCCCTGTTGTTTTTTGTAAGCACCCAAGTATCTATTTATGAACCTTTGTTCCACGTCAATATGTCTAACAAGAAGTGCCTTCATGACCGGCTCTGGTTCCGTCACTCCTTCTGAGATTAAAGCGTCAATGACTTTTTTGGTACCGAAGTTAAATCCATATTTTAAGTCTTCCGAGTGTACGTGCTCGATGTTGTTTGTAAAGTAGCTAACACTTTCGATATTGTTCAGAGAGACCAAGCGGACTTTGGCAGGACAAGTTCCGATTTCGTGTCTGCAGTCATAAGTTGTCTTTGTGCCATCGCAATCAGTTAATGTATACTTGAAACTCCATTCCTTATCCAACTCAGCCTCCGCAGTTTCTTTATTTACAAAGTCTTTCACTAGCGTCCAATTTGCCTTCACATGACGTTTACCTATAATAGCAATTTAAAAAAACCGATGATATGATTGATAACACTAAGGGTAGTAAGCAGTATTCATAAAATATGTAAACTTACATTCAGGTATTGTTGGCGAAATGAAACCGCCCGCAATCTGGATGTCTTCTTCGTCTTCGGCCGAATCGTAACTGTCATCTATAAAATTAATTCAAAATATTTTAATGAATTATATAGCGATGTAATATATTTTATTTTTTAATCTAAAGAATGCAACTTTGTGCAAAACTAAATTTTTCGTACCATTTGCTGGTTCTTCCTCGCCGAAATTGTCTATGAGTAAAGGGTTACAGAAAAATGGATCCTCGTCGCTTGTTTCTTCGATGAGGCTTTCCAACTCTAAAAAATTATTAACAAAAAATAGAGGGACCAGAGGCTAGGGCTGTGCAGTATTGTATATTTTATTAGTTTTGTATTACTCATCGTCTGCTCAGGAAAATATTCGTTATTGTCGGTTTCGTCGTTTATATCTTCATCGTCGCAACTTCCGTCGTCGACATTAAGTTTGGCTTTCCTTTTTCGTTTTAAATTTACAGCTGACTTTTTCGGTCGCTTTCTCGGAGACGTCCTCCTTACAGTCTTTACATCTTTACAGCATATTCCTAATACATCTCCTAGTAATTCATAATTGCACAAATCGTATTTTATATCACGCTTATTACATTTTTTGCCATTTATTTTTTATAAAATATATTTTGCATTTACATTTATCATTTATCAAATATATTCAATACTTACATTCAGCTAGTGTAGTAATAAATTGCAGTTAATTAATTAAAAGTTCAAATAGAAAATTTTGAATAAATAAGATAATATTAAATTAATATAACATTATTGAATGTACCAAACTGTTTCTTGATGAAATCTTCTACAATAAATATTCGGTTTGTTAATCGCCATACACAGTCTCTTAGAGAGTTAAATTCAAACTCCATGTTGTTTATTTTGGCTTGTGTCATCTTCAACGGCAAAATGACACCAGTTGAAGGAGAATTATGAGTTTATTTAATGAAGTTCAATAATAATTTAAATGTGTCAATCTAATTTTGATAAATATTTACAAAAGAGTTTACTTGATAATCAAACATAGCGCGTAGAAGGATTCCTTCAAGGAGACTTTCCCCAATTCTTTTACTCTCTCGTTCTCTATTTTTGCGTGTCTACAAAAACAGAAGAGCAAACAAAGGCTCGGCAATAAGAAACCCAGCAGAAATTATTCTTTTGACATTTTTATTGTTTCTAAATGTTACACATTTGTTATTACCAAGCCACATTTTTCAGTACAATATAAGTGTCGATAATTCTGTGCTAAAAATTGTGATCTAAATACCAACAAAAATATATTCGATATAAATAAAGAAATGCTCAAAATAAATTACTTTTACTTCCTTCCATGTCCACATTTTTATTTAGATTTTTCTGTAAAATTGTCTGCTTTTATAGGATTTCAAAAGGATAATCATTTAATATTAAGGGGCTTTTTTAACTTTTTAAGTCTAGTTTGAAGTAATAAAACGTTATTGAAGTCAAGAAATTGAAATTTTTACATATTCGAAATAAATCTCAACTGTAACCTTTTTGCGTAAATTAATTTCTAAACTATTAAACATCAATTTAACTGATATAAATCGATACAGGTAATAAATACCCTTTCGAACAACGTATCATGGAATTATTAAATACAGTAAAATTGTTGATCACATAATATATAATTTGAACATAGAATATATATTCCTTTTGGTAACAATAAACTGTGGTAAATAGTAGCTAAGCGATTACTGATGGTTATGTGGTTATTGGAATACTCATACTGAAATTAATGCCCATGTTTATCATTATCGAGTACATTATAGTTTCCACTATATTTCCACAATATATTTTATAAATGAAGCCCATTACGCGTTAATCAACAATACAAGAAAACTTCACAAATTATTTCTGATTTTATGCTGACTCACACTATTAAATATACCTTATTGTATTATTGTCTCCGCAATAAGAATGGGGCTTGTTTGAGGTGAGAGATCTTTATAGTCGACCCATTTGCCCATTTACACACAAACCCTCGATTCTACCCTAGATTACTTGTAGAAAGTGTGAACGAATTACCTCAATCCGCTTTTGATTTACAGTGCAAACAGGTAGATACATAGCTTATTTATAGATACGTTCAAAACAAAACCATAAACTAGCTCAAATAATTGCGTTACTAAAGTAGGAAATCTAACAATAAATATATTAGCTCTTTAAGTTTCATAATAGGCTTATAGGATTTGAATATTGCATCAAAATAGAAGTTGAGTAATTCATTATTGTTTATAGACTAATTTTAATACATTTTTTTGATCATCAAAGTTAAATCCAGAAGGGAGGAGCAATAAAATGTATAGCTATTCAGATAGAGCTAGCAGTAGATTGATTGATTCGGAGTTTGGTAAATGGGAAAAATTGCAAATCTGGTTTGGTTTGAGCGTGTTATCTAATTTGATGCGAAGTTTTACAGAAACAGACAGGCACACCGCATAATTATTGAGCTGTTTATGGTATGTGTACTGTGTACTCAAAGTATTCATATATGATCAAGGTGAATGTGGTCTGTATAAGTATATAACCTTTATCGTCGCTTTGTATCGCATACGGATCGCAGATAATAATAATAATAATATTATATAGGGAGACTGTCTACAATCTACATAATATCTATAAGTACTTATGAATATAAATGAACACTTTACACGATGTTATGTATTATTCGCCAAAAAAACTGACGAGGGAAATAACAATTTAAAAAGATATTTATTGCATGTGCCATTCCAAAATATTTTATACATCCATCCGTTAATTAGTAAATATTGGACAAGCAGTTGGGATTAATAATGGGAAAATTAGTAAAACTGGTGTTTATCATTATTTTTGCATACACCGCACAATTGTTGTACAATGTATTCAGTGATGCTGAGAAGCCACAACTGGAACTTAAGCACTGGGGAGTTAAATCAAAGGAAGGAATACGACTACGATACGAGAATATAATTCGACCATTTGAAATTAAAGTGGATGAGGGAGTTTTAACAGATTTGAGGAATAGATTGAGCTTGGAATTGTCAGAGGAGGGAAATAGATTAAGGGAGCCATTAGAAGGAGTCGGATTCCAGTATGGATTCAACACTAATTTCCTAAAGACTGTTGGGGAACATTGGCTGGAGAAATATGATTGGAGAGAGCGAGAAAAACTTATCAACAGCTACCCTCATTTTAAATATGCAATTTCAGGACTTGATATTCATTTTCTACACATCAAGAGCAAAAATAACAAGAATTATAAGAAAACTCGCCCTCTACTACTTCTCCACGGGTGGCCGGGGAGTTTCGTTGAATTCCTACAGATCATACCATTGTTAACGGACCCTAAAAAATCGGATATTAATTTTGAGGTATCCTTAAGTGCAAACAAAATACCAAATAATACTCTAATATGTCAATTAAACGACCACTAGCTTACATCCGTTTTGCAATGGTTTATTTGCTGAATTAAAAAAAATGTATAAAATATATTTACACGTGCAAATATTTACAGTTGGTGATTCCATCGCTGCCCGGATACGGATTTTCCGAAGCAGCTCATCGTCCTGGCTTGGGGGTAGCAGAGATGGGAGATATCTTTCACAAATTAATGTTAAGATTGAACTTCCAAAAGTATTACATCCATGGAGGAGATTGGGGTAACTGAACACAATTTAATTACTTTAAACTAACGAAAAGGTTCGAATATTTTAATTTGCTTTTAATTAGGTTCTAATTTATTCTTACTCTCTATTTGGGACTAATATGTACTTATACATATTTATAAATTACAGGATACATCATTGCCTCCAACATGGCAATCTTTTACGAGGATAAGTATGTAAATTGTCAATCATGATTCATTATTGTGCATTTAGTAATTTGTATACTAGATGTACATATAATGTGTGGAATAATTTTTCTACAGTGTAGAAGGAATTCACTTAAGTGAATGTGTAACTGCACATCCACGAAGTTTTGTAAGACGACTCATTGCATCGCTTTTTCCTAGTTATTTTTTGGACCCTAAGGAAGCTGGGGAAGAATTTCCTATTGCACAGAGATTTGCACTGCTGCTTAGAGAAACTGGGTAGAATACTTTTATGACACTTTATGTTTACTTTTAATTCAATTTCAAAGGTGTGTCATATGTTTACAACTAGTAGATAGTAGATTGCAAATTAAAATTTACATAATTATACTTGCAGATATTTTTTCTTTCAGGTATTTGCACATCCAAGCCAGTAAGCCTGATACGATTGGTAAATTCTTTATATTATTGAAGATTAATTAATCATTACTATTTTTGAATGCTTTAATTGGCCTAAACCTGACTGAATATTGTAATTGTAGGTGTGGGCCTCTCAAATTCCCCATTAGGCTTGGCTGCTTACATTTTGGAGAAATTTGCAACGTGGACCAATGTATATGGAATCACGAAAGAAACGGGAGATTTGCATCCTTACTACAATTTTGACGAGCTTTTGGATAACATCATGATTTACTGGGTCACAAACTCAATTACCACTTCAGTTAGACTCTATGCAGAAACATTTAATCTGCGCCAGATGAATTATAATTTGGAAAAGTAACTAAAAGCAAAATATAAATATTTCTTTGTTAGTTTGAAGTCTTTGTACCTATACATAAATTGTGTCAAAATATTTTATTTTAAATGGCATTTGTTGTTCCGTAGAGTTCCTGTTAAAGTACCAACAGCCTGCCTAGCTCCCAGAAGTGAATTTTGGGACATGCCCGAATTTTTTTTAAGAGATAAATACCCCAATTTAATTAATTATACGAAAACAAATAATGGAGGCCACTTCTCGGTATTTGAAGTACCCAAAATTGTAGCGTGGGACATCCTGAAGGCATTCACTGAATTTGAAGATGCTGGGCTTTCATTTAAAAATTAAGTACAACAGTACAACTCTGCATTTAATAGAAAAGGCAAACTTGCTATTAAAAACAAAAATTGTTTCACTTGTCCTTTTATTAATTACAGAATAATTATTTTTGCAATTTCTACAGAGTGCAGAAAATGTATATTTTTCATGAGTGCCTAATTTAGCATAACATTACAATAAATCAATACCTAATGCGACATATTTATCTCATTACATGTACTACACATTATACGATATGTTTTGCAAAAGGAATACACACGTGCATGGAAAATCTTAAGATTAGCATTACCATCATTTAGGAAAAGCTTCATGCTCAAACTGAGGAATACAAACGTAACCAAGCTTGTTGCATAACCAATTTATTAGAGTTTTAGGCATAAAATAATTTTGTTAATATCATATTTCTACACGCTGGTCATTTGCCAAAAATGATAGCAATGACAATGATCTACTAGCCTCGTTTTTCAATTTCATTGTCATCTTACCAGGCACAGGATAAGTATAATCATTACTAAAGCTTATACTATATGCAAAAAATATCCACGATTCACTATAGGAATTTTATTTGTTTTAATAAATACACGGGCACGAAGAATGAGTGACATTAACCTCATTTCGTAGCTGTAGGTAAGATTTATTTATTTTACTTAGCTTTGTAAGTATTTGGGTGTTCGAATATTCACTATAAAATAAAAATACAAATCATCACTGTCACACTCTTGCCGAGACTGTTTATTGTTAACAAAATTATGTCATGGAAGCCTGTTATTCAGAATCAATAGAATTTTGTCTGTCTTAAAGTCTCTTTCCGTCTCGGGCACAACATCCTATTGATATTTAATACCAAAATGAAATTACTTGTTATTTTGTATTCTACTACTGTTATTTTTGTTTCTTTAATAAATGTAATTTTCACTGAAGACTGCTCTTGGACTGAATGCATTCCTAGCAACAACTCAGAAATTATGCTCCAAACGGAAGTAGACTGTCCAAATAAGGAAGAGGTAGCTGTGTCAATTAAATTGTGTGTAACCGAAAATCATGAAGGTGGTCGCTTGCTATACTGTTGTGCACAAAATCGTTCCGAAGTTCAAAAAGGTGAATGCATTTTCCATGAGTATAATTTCCAGCTAATGATTTATTCAAGATTTTAACTCATTTTTAATCAATGGTTTAGATTCATTGTCTTTCATACCTCCGAGTTCAAATTTTATGTGGTGGCCAAATGACTACGGAGTGCTGGTACGGGCTTCCATATTCTGTCCATACCCTCCTCCTACAGAAGAATCTGTTAGATTTTTTCTGTATACACGGTAATTTTATTTGTCCAATTACTGGTATACTGTCCTTATACAAAAGTATACTATCCTAGTACTTATTAAAGTGTTTCCTGGGATTTATTGATTAACCTTCAGAAAAAACAAAGATCTTATGGATTTTAAAGAGTTAAAAGTGGATGATATTGACTTACTTGAAAGCTCTGAATTTATAAAAGAAGCTCCAGTAAAAATGGTCATTCATGGATTTCTGTCCCGAGCCTTCCAAGGACCAGCAAAAGCTTTACGAGAAAGTATTTATAATTATTAAAGATTGAAGTTTTGTCTTTATTTTATTTTAAAATGTCTGACTTAATGAGTGTAATCCAATTTAGTACGTTACAATAATCTCTTGAATTTTGTAGATTATATCAAGTTACCTTACAATATGAATTTCATAGCAGTTGATTGGAGTAAATTAGCAAATTACGCTGAAGGTCCAAGTGCGCTAAACCCGTTCAATTACATTTGCTACGGTGCAGCGGCCGAAAATGTAGCTTTTGTTGGAAAACGGAGTGCCCTTTTATTGGAATTTCTGATTAAACAGAATTACACACAACTGGAGCAGATCCACGTGATGGGTCATAGTCTTGGAGCCCATAGTGCGGGTTATGTGGGGAAATTGTTTTCATTGGGAAGATTTCTAAGAATTACAGGTAGCTTAATCGAATACTGAACCATGCAGCTGAATATACAACTTAACATGATATATCCTCCGAAAATAAATTTAGTTTCCATAAATACATAATTTCGTTGGATTAATTTTTTAGGGTTTGACCCAGCAGGACCATTATTTAATAATGTAAGTAGTGACAGCAGAATTGATTACAGTGACGCTGAATTCGTTGATGTAATTCATACTTCGACAGCCAAAGGCGGGGGATTAGTATCCATCGGATTAAGAGAACCAGTAGGTCATGCGGACTTTTACCCCAATAAAGGGACAAGTCAACCGGGTTGTGCTTCCTTCCCTCCATTCTTAATTCCGCCATTCCCACCGAGTCCGTCTTGCAGTCACGGACGCTCCTATGAATTCTACGGCGAAAGCATCTTCCCATTAGAAAATAAAGTATTTCGAGGAGTCCTGTGTAAAAGTTTGAAAGAAGCTGAAGGTGGAAACTGTGCCGGTCCTGATACAACTTTAATGGGGGCTTGCACTACCATTAATAACAGGTTTGTCCTAAGCAATTATGAAACACAAGGAAAGATTTTCAAAAAATGTATATTGCCTATTTGTATTACTTATAAGTACTCTTATAAAAATTTAAAATATTAATTAGATGCTTCTAATAAATGTTTCTTCTGTATTTATATAGTTCCAGAAAAATATATTACCTTAAAACAATGGCATCTACACCGTATGCTATGGATGAAAGAGCTGCAAATGACGTTACTGATTGTCCATTAAATTAATCATCAAGTGAAATAGTTGTTAAAATGTATACATTTTGCAAAACTTAAAGTTACCATTGATCAAATATGGAAATCTTCAGTTTTGGGACAATTATTCTTTCGGTTGTAAGTTGTAACTACCGACATTTGAGAAACTTCAGTGTTTCCAAAATATTTTTAGATATTATGCCTTTATGCTGCCAATTCTACTGGTTTACAGCTTGGTAGATCATTTTACTCAATATGCGAAAATATTTGCTGATAAAAGAGTTCTGTGCAGTTTAGGAGTTTTCATTTGCAAGATAATTTTCGAAGTGTCTAGTATTTTTGTGATATAGAAAGATTTGTTAATTTATATAATCCTGCGCTGTATTAAAGGCTTTTGAGCATGATACTTCACTTAAATTTATTATTAATTCATTCTTTAAGAGTGTTTTTAAAATATATAGTAGTTATTATAAGTTAAAAGTATATACATACATAATATATTTACATTACCTATGTAGGTAACATATAGATTAATCATATTGAAGAGTTATTTGCAAATATTGAGTATGGTGGTTGGCAAAGTTGACATATAGTTTACATGAATTTAAAATCTCTTGCATTACATTGAGTTATTCTTGTGCTGGTGCCATTCGGGCACCCCCCAACTCCGGAGTGTCGTAGGAAAGAACCCCGCGTTGAGAAATTACATGGAGTGTTCCTGGAGGAACTCTGTAAGTAGGCTGGGCTGGTGGAGCTGAGTTCTTGTTGAAAAATACTGCGTAATCTCTCGTGGCACGTTTGGGTCTGCTTGGATCATGTACGACCCTCTCATTTGTATCTAAACAAAGCAAATATTGTCAATTTTAATCTTAACGTGTCAATCTATTCTATAAATAGGAGTTATCATCATATTATAATCCTTTATATCATTTATTTAACTTTTGGTTTGCTAATTTTGCCTTATAACGAAAATAAGTATACTTTACGCTATTACCAATTTAAAATTTTCTATTATCATTTTTAAATTAAATTAAATTGCAAATTGTAAACCTATAAGCCTCACCAATCAGTATCCTGATCTCCTAATTTATTTCAAATTAAGTGAAAAAATTACAATTCCTTTGAGAAATGCCTTCCTAATGTTATATGGAGAAGGTAAACTATTATAGGGGTGACATTTTGGCTTTCATGGGCTATGGAGGATCATGAAATTGTGTTTGTGGAACTTAATATTTAATTTTGTATTGCATTATAGTAATCTACTTACTTATTGGTTCTGGTGGTGGCCAAACTTCTTCTGACAGATTTTCAGGTTCCTCAGCATAAATGGTTGGTGCAGCTTTATATGTTCCAGTAGGTTTCCAAGCTTCATCATTTAAAGGAATTTCATCCAGGAGTTGAAGCGTTTGTGCTGGATTTTCGACTTCTTTTTGCTCAGCGTCATCGCTTGGTGGCCAAGTCACTTTTTTGAATTCTGTAAGCAAATAGATAAGTAATACGAATAAAGACAAGGTTTTAAGGAAAGCATAATTCCAATTAATGTAATGTAATGTTATGTAAAATGTACATACATAATAGATATACTAAGTAGTTTAAGAATAATTCTTTTCTTCCTAAAGGTATTTTTATCCTTCACAAAAATCCTCTGCTGTAATTGCTGTATAGCATGTTATTGTTACAGTTACAATTTACAATATACCTACTATACTAATCGTAAGGGATATTTGGCAGCTAAATTGCATTATTACCCTTCACTACTACATAAACAGTCGTGTCAAGTTGTGTGGTTGTATAAAAAGGTTACTAATCGTAGGGATGCATAGCATATTAGCATACCTATTCATATACCTAAAAGTCAAGCCAATTTCTGTATCAGCAACAACTTTTCCTATTTGTATTCCGTTGCATTATAATCATTGCTATTTTTAGAAATGTTTATCAAGTTTGTATGAATTTCTTTGTTTTCTATTTATAGCTAGTCCAAGACCAAGACCTAATCCACTTGGCATCTACAATCTGCATTACTTCTTTAATCGAATGACTCATTCGGAAGATCCGATGAACACGCAACAATTAAAATAGAAATTCGACCGTGAGACACAAAAGTGTAGTGTCAAGGAAAAATAGAAAGGTTATTTGATAAAAGGAATTTCCTTTCCAGTACGACAAAGGATATAAAGTCAATGAATTCTAAGTAAATGACCTACCCAAGGGGCACGTAATTCAAACATTTGCTAAGCATTTCCAATATATATACCTATACCTAAAATGTTGCTAGATATCATGTTAATAGCTTAGGTTGCACATTAATGACGTTTCATTATTAACTCATCTTTAAAACATGTTCAAACTTTTAAAGTCTAATGTCAATAGCAAAAGAATCGTAAACATTATTTAATACAATTCAAATTCATATAACACCATTTCAAATTTTACACTACCTATATACCTACATGCAGGTGTAGTGGAGGTATCCCTGCTAAAGCTTATTTATCTACTAATCTTACAACAGATTTGACTGTGAATTCTATAGTACCATAGTGCAATGCACAATAAGTATTACCATAAGCTCAGAAAACCCTAAATATTCTGCGCTACACTATATTGTAAATAGACACTATTACAATAAAAAGTACAAATAAAATTACCTTGTATTTAATACTAGCATAGCACCACTCACCTAGCCATATTTGGACTAAAAGAATGAATGATTCGCTGCATTACAGAATTTGACAAAGGTCATTCATACTACTTGTACATAATCTGAGAAGCACAGTAAAGATTTACCTTACCTACCTTACCTACTACTCGTACATTCAATAAAGAGCAATCCTTAAATGGAAACTGCCAATGTGATTTATTTTCCTATCAATGACCAATTTAATTTTCGAAGGTCGAAAGTATTTCATATCTCGAATGAAATGTTAACTTTGTGCCACTATTTTATTATTACATCGATTACACCTGTGAAATATATGTTCTTCGCGTCTTTTTTTTCAAGCCCCTAAATATGCAGGCAAGCAATTGGTTCATGATAAAAAGTTAAATTTTCACAATTTATCTAAAAATCCTCCTCAATTGCAGATGGGTCATAAATAATTAATACTGAAAAGGTATATCTAACTACATACAACATTGACTAAAACATTATCTCTATAATCATATTGATACATCTACTACGAAGTCCATTATGTATCTAAAGGATCTCATGTTAATTATAATGAATACTTATTGTAACACCAATAAACTCACAAATTACTTACGATTGGAACATCTTGTGAAAACATTTGGCAATGACTTTTGTGATTGATTTCTCGGTGGCCAGTCCGGGGACATTTTGTTTGATCCTCTTCCCGCATCTTCCGTCATACTGGACACAACCATGATTTTTTGTAGAATTTGTAATAGACAAAACTTGTTCTGCTACAATGTCAAAGTCAATAACAACCAAAGACCAAACCCCAATTAAATTCGAAATTAGTTACGTGTACATAAAGTAAAGCTTTAAAGCATTAATACTATTTATTATCTACTACTACTTGCATTACGTACATTATTACAAATTAAGGCAAACATGACCTTTATTTATCATAAAGTTATTTTCTACTTTCTGTACTAAAGATTAATCTGTCATTATACTATTACGAAAGAATAAGTACCTATAAGCAGGTAAAAAGTTAAGTTACCAAGGACTAGCAAGCACAGTACCTTGTATACTCAATTTCTGGAAAACTGGTATTGTTACTACGTATTTAGTATTTAGCATAGTATTGTTATTTTCCCAAAAGCGTATAAAGAATGTATCGTTAATTGGCAATGATAAAGATAAGCATTATATTTGATAGCCAATAATAAATAAAATTCTCAATATTTGCACTCACTTGACTTTGTAGAAAAATCCTCTGGAACTGTATTATTGGTAACAGTATCAAACGCAACTACTATTTTACACAGATAAGATAGAACAATGTTAAGGTCTCAACTCGAAGTTCAATCTGTGACTGACTGTCGTCAATAGTTCTTGCTACGTTGATTTCACAATTCTATCTGAGTTCTTGTTCAAGACGCGGTTCTCTATTTCTTGTATCGTGATGCTTGCCAAAATCTTTGGCTTAAATATATTTAGGAAACTCTTCTAACTCTAGAAAGCAATAATATAACATGCCGAGCTATTTGTATGCAGTGCGTTCTAAGTATTAGACTTACCTAGACAGCATACATGTGAATAGACAGTCGATATATTCGTATATCCTTACACTACTACTATTATTACCTATAGTAATGTTTTATACTACAGAAGATACCTTAGTGCAATATAGTAGTGCTTGCATTGCAATTCAGACTTAAACTCCTTTGTTGTAACGCTTATTTCACATGCGAATATTTAGAAAACCGAAGAACATTCTCCTCTTGTCAGTGAGAAATTGAAAAAATAATACTAGGTAAAAGTACTAGTACTTGTTCTTTGTAATATATTCGCAGTTCGATGAATGCTTAAAAATTTGTTATACAATACGCCCACGGATTTCCAATTCTTCTCTTTCCCACAAACTCACAATTTTTCTGTTTTTTCCATTGGGGTACAGTCTGGCATGACAAACTTTGTTTTTCTTTGCAATTTTTAAGGATTTGATCACAAAATTAACCCTCTACATTTTACCATACTCTACTCGTGTCTTAGTATTGAGCATACTGTAACAACATATGAAAAAATTATCCAAGGCTCATAATTTTGGTAATTCCTTTCCTGTTTCTCAAGCATTGAACACTTAAGTTTTTATAAGATGGTTCCCATTTTTACAAATATTTTACCATTTTGATTACGAAAATAGTGCAAAATCGAATATTTTGAGGAATAATAAGCATAGAAATATGAGTTCCGTCCCGTCCCGTCGCAAGGTTTCAATATTGCATTGAAATGAAAAAGAAGATGACGAGTCGACGATGAAATGTGCGAATCTTTTCTGTCGGTGCGGTCGGATAATGTTTATGAATAGATTACATTGCAATTCTCCGAGTCATACTCTTTCATATCAGTTGTATTCTCTTCTGTGTGATCACCTTGACTCAGATCTGGTAAACAGGAATTTTTTTCTTGGCACAAATTCCAGAACACCTCTCACTTGAGTTCACATCACACTCTTCACTGCTTCTCTGCCATGCTACGCTTTGCCTTGTCGCTCTTTCTTTATGAGGGATACAAAAACAAGCTATACTCAAAATACTCTTAATACCCCCAGAAGCGTAGCTATTTGCATCTTCAGTTCTCGGATCCTGAGTTTTCTCCCGCATGCATAAATACAAAAATAATCTTACCCACAGCATATTAATAAATAAAGCCACCAGTAAAGAGAGTTTTAACTGGAATCCACGCAACACCTAAACAATAGGCAATATTTCTACAAATTGTTTTTAAGTTGTAAAATTATATGAATAACTAATTTGCAAAAATGACTTTGTTCTGTGTTACTATAATGGTATCTCCGTATCATAAGTGAATAGATAAAATACAAATAAAATTTTAGTAGCAAGATGAAAAATGTTTTACAAACCTAAATAATATAAACCTGATATAGTTGTACGACTTTTATTTTTAAGATTTCAAAAATTAAATATCAATTGTTACATCAAAGAAAGTTGATACATTTTTAACTGAAACTGTCTCCGAAAAAAGCGCTTTAATACGCCCTAGCTCCCAAAAACCGTATACAGAACATAATATATGTCGCCGCCCACGTGAAGAAAATATATCAGAGCTATATATAAATGCATACATCACAAGTATATCCATCACTACATATATGCTCGTTAGTAGACGCGGATTTATAGATCTTATTTGTTTTATTTAAATGTTTTGCATTAGTTTTATGCTTTACTTCTTCCATCCGCATCCCAACGGTCTGTGACTAATTCTTGTCGTCGTCCATGGTTTTACTACAAAGTGTTGTCTCTGATGAGTCTACATTTACTTAGTGTACATATATATAAGAACATAACAGTAGAAGTAGTAACATATTTACATGCACAATTCTTATATGTATAATATGCAGTTAACTAAAAGTTTAATGCAATGATGATGCATGCACACATACGGATGTTTAGCAGAAAATGAATCCCCTGTAAATGTTAAAATGAAAATGACACTGACATGCAGAAATCTATATTATTTTTTCTATCGGTTTACATTTCCACAATTCATTCTAAATTGGTCAAATAATTTAAATTCCAAGTCGAACTCGAACTCGAACATTAATATACGATTGCTATTTGTCAATAGCATTGGCAAATTCTGAAGGTTCGGGGGAAAACGGTTTGGATAATGTTTTAATGATTTGAAGCAATGTTGCTAGCTCTACTTACTATGCTATTATATGAGTGAATGTTACATTATGCAATTAATGCAATGAGAGGAACAAGGTACATATTAAGGATGCAACTATATTTTACACATCAGACAACTCTCAAAAAGTTTTGAGTTTTGAATTTCAGTTTGGATGGAATATTTATATTTGTAAAGAGTAATTATATGATTTCATTATGATTTTAAAGCTTTTCTTTGCAACCTAAGTATGTACATCATTAAAGTCATTTCCAAAATTTAAGTTATTGATGTGGGGCACATTGCCAGGTCTAGTAGGTTACTTTTAAGAGTTTAGTATTAAGTAAGTCCTTTTCGACATATTATTTATCTCATGGCAGTCGTTCGTAAGTATACATTACTTTAAGCGTATGTTTGCGTATGTACAATAATACGAAAAGCTATACAGTATACATCTGCCAATGTGAATCATGAAGAGCCCACTAACCTCTTCTGACAGAGAGATCTCCCCGAACTATAAATAAACATTGGTAAGTATAATTCTACAGAAATGAAAGTAAGTGGGGTCACGTTTGACTCTTACATGAAACAAGGATGAACTAACGAGAAGTTTGCATATTTTTAAGTGATCTGCTACTGCTGCTAGATTGTCTCATGTCGACAGAGTCAGTGACATCCACAATGACACTTACAATCTATACTCAAACTGAACTGAGAACAGAAAATTCTGCAACTTACTGCCAATAGCTAGTACCTTACAAAGGTTTCATAACTTCCTTTCTCATTTTGGCTTTCATTCAACTGTACATACATTATGTCTAGTCGAAATATTATTATATCGTAATTAATACAGTCTTGGCCGTCAGGATAGTTCTGAAGAAAATATCGGTACACTGAACTTTACTGCTACAAGTAGTTTTGCAGTCCAAGAAATAATTGAATAACAAAAGGATTTCTGGACAGAATATTGGTTGAGATATGCAACAAATGTACGTATTAGAACATAAAACTATGCCTATGCATGAAATAGCAGGCTTATGAGGCAAATATAAATAAATATGTATACATTACTAATTTCACTCCCACTAAGATGTTTATAATTTACGATAAATCCTATCTCTATCTACCTTCCAAATGACGAATGCACTAAAACTGCTATTTGCTTTTAGTTGGGTAAGGACGTAATCGTTATAAAAAAGTGGGGACGTATTTAAAAAATCAGTACGCATTCTCAAAATAAAGGTTTAGCTTTAATATCATGTTTAGAAGATAATATAGAAACAACATTGATGTGCTGTTTAGACTGTGATAATTTGAAATTTTATATATTAATAAACGGTTTAATCATCTCTACACATATAATGGTAATTTACTTCATTTAGTATCTGTACTGTACAAGCAATTCTGAATTTTTATCTCACAATCTAGTAATAATCAGAAACAACACAGCAACAAGTTGGATTAACCCAAAATAGAAGGAGACTGAATACATAGATGCTTATTGAATATTATTTAGTGTATCAGAGAACTTGTATTACATACTACATAGCAATAAAAGTGTCCCATTTATTTCCTGGCAACGCACTAAAATATTCTCTATCGTTTTACCACGCATTAATCTTGACATTGAAATCACGGTATCCTTTTCGTCTGATTCTCATCTGAATAACATAGCATATATAATCTTTGTTCCATTTTCAAAGTGCAGAAATTGTACGAAAATAAACCTCAGTATTATGCCAAAATATATTACCAAAAGGACGAGGTTAAGATTATGAAGTAAGATGCAAAGTAGCATATGAACTCATAATATATGTATGTTTGTATAGGCCTGACTTTCCGAACTTTAACCATCCATTGGATATTGGAAAATAAAATGGGAAACGGAATCTAGTATTTTACTTATGTTTGTGAATATTTACCGGTGAAGATAAAGCAACAAAATGCTTACAATATTTATAAATTTATACATCATAGATTTTACTAGGATTGTAGGAATTTTTGGATGAAGTCCTTTGAATAAAATCACAACAGATTATATAGGTACAGTAGTTGTTTCAAATACATTATTAAAGAACGAGAAATGTAAGTAGAACCTACTGACCTACTAACACTAACTATCTAGGAGCTATACTATTTAACCGGAACACCCTATATTTATTACAAAGAATAGACAAATTGCACTGCTTTCAGCTTTTGAGCTAATGTATAATAAATGAATAAATGAGACATAAGGCAATTATGGAAAAAGTTGCGAAGAATGTATTTTCTTTTATTCCACTAAAATTAAGTAAAACAATAAATTGGTATCATTAAAGTTTGGTTTGAATGCACTAGGCAGAAGCCCCGTTAGTTCCAGGTGGCAAAATCCTAAAACCAAGCGAATATATTCCAAAACCAGAGTCTTACAGTAAATAAATGCTGTAATACTTGCTATAACACGTATTAATAATATTATGCATTTCCTGAATATCAACTATGGCTAATTAATATTTTCCTAACGGTAGTTTCACACTGTTATACAATTACAGCAAATTATTACTTAATCAGACCAGAATAAATGTTTCATTGTATTTAAATTTCTCCATGCGGCTAATGAGAATTCGCAATAGTGCATTGGTGGAACGCCTAAATAATTACAATACAAACTGCAAACGCTTATAAATAGACACTATATATACACAGTACGCAACTAAGAAACTTTAATTGCATCTGTGTAAAACTGTAGGCTGTCGATAAAGCATATAATTTCATATGCAAATATAATGTAAGCCAATGTCCATAAATAGAATTTAGCAAATCTCTGAGTTTTCATTTCGGTGGTTGTGTCGGTTTTAGTTATTCAGTTACCATATTTTGCTTTTTAGTTGCAGAATTGCAAAGTGCTATTTTCTCATACATATTTACTCTACTCCAAAATGATATTAATTTTTGTAGCTGCAGTTTCAGTCTCTTCTTCCTTTTTGCAAGCAAGTGCACAAGGTGTTTTAAGGGGTCCTGACTTTATCCCAAAAAATCGGAGGATTTTGGAGCATCAAGAGGCTTCTCGTTGTCTTACGGTGGCTGATGACTACAAAATATTTTTAGATAAATGCAATTGGTAAATTTTAACTTGGAAATTAACTCTCTAGCCCCACAATTTATTGTCGCCAGATAATATTTCATTGCTTCGCATTTGTATACTGATATTTTTGGTTTTAAAAATTTCACAGGGAGAAGGAAGACGCGTTGGACGCCGGAATATTTTCGATTGTAAAAGGTAACGCAGGAGGCCATCTTCTCAGATGGTCTACAGGGCCAAAGCCTAACGGCATTGAAGGCTGCCTTTATGTCAAACCCCCCGTTGAGGATACAGCAGAAACCAAAGCCACAGAAGAAGCCAAAGTTCTTCTCGTCGAGTGTGATCCGAAAAATCCTGAATTAAGTTGGCGTTTCGATAATATTGGAACTGCTAAATATTTCGTAAGACACTATACTGATGGAAAATGCCTGGTTCCTTCCAGTCACGAGATTGGAGCTACCTTTGAAACTGTAACCTGTGATTCTGAGGATCCCGACCACGTTTGGAGAATCTGTGAAAACCTTTCTTACAGGAAGTGCGACATCTAATTTATAACTTTTAAGAGAAACGAATGAAATACTCACTAAATTCTTTACAAATTTCTGCATTCCAAAATATCCAAAGCAAAAAAAGTTACCCTAGATTTTAATATAAAATTGTAACTTTAATTATTGATTCAATTGTTTTAGTTATAAAACTTGTCTTGTTATTCTGTGTAAGTAGATGTAGTTTAACATCTAAATTTGGCAAAGTAGGTATACCAATTATTATTGCAAGGTAACTATTTGACATATTCTTGAGAAAAAAGATATGAATGTAATAAAAGACCCCGCTTTGTTAGTCTCCCGTTCTTTGACCTTGGTTGCTATTCTTTTCCTATGTGCTGCCCTTTTCTGTTTGTACCACATGTACTTTGAAGAGTTTACCAATAAAATTAAAGTTCACTGACCGAATTAATAAGTAGTCCATAAATAAATTCTTCCGTAAAACAATTAATTTACATATAGTACGTATACTTATATATATAGTACAAGTACAACTATACAGGAGGAAGGTTATGATCCCATTATATTCCAAGCACACCTACATACAGATAATTATATATGTTAATATAGGCATACTGTATAATTGCGAACTGATGATGAAACAGGGTAACACAGTATCTTAAAAAATTGAAGATATTTTATGTTGACAACGATAAAGTTTACATCACTAAATGATGCATTAAATAGTTGTTACGTTACAAGATCAGATTTGATGTCGTTGCAGGAGACGACTATTGACAATTTGACAGGTTTTTCATAGTTTCATGATAATTGTATGAATTTAACAAGGATTTTCAATGAATACACTGCTAAATATAAACTCCACGAATATATATACATTGATATAATAATTATTGACAAACGCGTATTCCTGGAAGCATAAAGAAACATAATAAATAACACTTCCTGATTAATATCTATGCACGTAGCGAACAGCAAACCCTTTACCATTCGTGTTTGCTTTTTAAAGGACTATTTTTTTATTGACTTTGGTTTGCATTGCAAAGTGTAGTAGAAAATTTCATTTAATAATAATAATGAGTGTACAAATTTTAATTTATTCAATTTTGTTTATTGGGTCTACATCCATTCATCACTCTTTAATTAATCAAATGCAAAAATTTACTCGGCGAGAATTATTGAGCGCACACATAAGCATAAATACTGATAGTCCAACTAATTCAGAAGCCACTAAACCGGTAAATCGATATAATGTACGTAAAAAAAGATTGGTTGATAATTAGGTGTCTAAAATTAAATACTATTGGTGTTTTTGTGGGCATTTAATAATGCTTTAATTTCTTGTAAAATGGATTCAG
Source organism: Tomocerus mixtus (assembly GCA_034694165.1). Lineage (NCBI taxonomy): Eukaryota > Metazoa > Arthropoda > Collembola > Entomobryomorpha > Tomoceridae > Tomocerus > Tomocerus mixtus. The sequence continues at coordinate 34,961 of JAQFYC010000583.1, forward strand.
TAATTGAATACAGCAGAATTACAATTATACAATTACCTAATTCAATGCAATAATACACTGCAGTAACTTCTTAATTTAAAGAATTTTTACTTGGGCCCTTTCTACAATAATTATTATGTTCACATGTACAATCTTAATTGTTTCCTAAAATGTATTAAACTTTCAGTACATCCCGTTGGTAAATTCTCGAATTCTTCAGATAAAAAATATAGCGGATATGAAGGACGAGAAACGAAAGGAAGAGTACACGCAATTACGAAAAACAATTATCAATAAGAAGAAGCCAGTAAGTTAATAATTCATTCGAGAATTTGCAAGAATATGAGTAATACACAAATAGTTTGAATTAAGATTGCGAAGTACTTGTCCTTTAATATAACAAATATGTATTAAGAATATCAACAGAATATTATGCTCACTGCCTATCATATACCTTATTGACAACCATTAAATGTATACCTAAATAATTAAAACGATTTATACAACTGTGGTCAAATTGTTTTTTCAGATCATCGAAGATTTAAAAACGGTCCAGGAATTGGAGTTGCAGTTACTTGAACTAGGGTTGTATGCTAAATGCCGATGGGAAAAGAGTCTTCCACCCCCGCTGGATAAAGATGACCAGTGTTCGGACACTGAACTTAAATACATCTTACAGCATAATTCATCTTTCTTAGTCGATTAGGTGAATATTACTTGTAACGATTCTCCACAAGGGATTTCCTTAACAATAGCAATAATTATCGAAGTAATAACCGAACGAAGAATAAATACATGGTGAGGCACCAATTGTTTAACATTTTGCATGTTAAAGTACAGAAATTGTTGTCTCAGAGTGTAAAACAGATCATTTCTAATGAAAACATGCCTGATTCAAAGACCAATGAATTTATATGCGTGATAATGGTGATGATTTATAGTTAATAATGAAAATAACTATGCGAACAAATAAACTACTTGTGATCATTTTCGCATGCAGAAAATTTGTATCGACAAATATTTCATTTTGCATTCCAAATGACAAAATTACTTCAAGGACATAATATATGAGTTAAGAAATAGTGTCCGGTTCATGAACTTCATGGCGAAAAAGTAAGTCAATAATAAAGACAAATATATAACTCCGTTTATTAGCTAACTTTATCGATCTTTTATTTATGAAAAATAAGTCGAAAATTTCTGTTTCTACAATCTTGATGAATGATGACAATTAACTGTTTTGCAATTATTTAATGCTGTCGTGCTTTTATTGTACTATTTGTATTATTATTGTTGATTATTTTTGTGTAGTCGTCTGTTTGTGAGAATTCCTGTATTATTGTCATTTTGCTCAGCGTCCTCAATAGTGCTTCTACTACTTGGCCTTGCTATTATCATCGCAATGATTGCTAGCACAATAAGGGCTCCAAAGATTATAGCGCACGTAGTGATACGTTTTCTTCTATTACAATAGTCACAAACAAAATATTTACAATTACAATTTTCAGTTCAATTTACAACAAATAGCAATAGTACACATAATTCCAGTAATTTCCAGCCAACGAAACGTTATATTTGTATTTCGAATCTAAGGTATATAGGTAATAGCATCTGATACCGAATGCACTTACTGATATGCACATACTGATATCTGATACATATTTGTATAGGATAGTCAAATACCCCAAAGTACATACATACATATACATAACATGTATCTAGGTAATTATCATTGCCAAATAACGTAGGTACTAGGCAAAGAAGCTTGAAGGAATAAAATTCGCTTCTGTTTGAAAGTGAAATATTCAATAATCCGTTTTTCCATGTCCAAATTATTGTATAATTTACTGTTCTCTATTTAAATAGGTAGGTTACTTTAAGGTGCATAGTTATTACTTAACTATAACTATTTGTACATATCATAAATATTTAGTGAGATAATATGTATCAATGGATTAAAAACTTACACGCAAAATTTTTGAAGACGTCCATTGAGGAAATTTTCCATTGCTCTCCCGATCCCTATTAAAAAGGATTTAAACGGTTACCTAATTGTATTTGCAGAAGTATACTGTTGTAGCTTGTAAATATATTTATATGTATGTACTATGTACAGCTCAGTTTTCAAAAGCATGTATCTTGATTGACTACATCTCTAGGATCAACTGCAAAAACATTTTTAAAATATCGATTTGAAGAGTAGATTGCATTTAATACTTACCCTAGCACAGAATATGTAGGTATTTCATTATATGTGTATGCATGTGTTTATGTATATATAAGTATTAATACTTTGTTGCTATTTGGTTCAAGTTCATACCGTTCATACATAGATGTGTAACATGGTTGTTCTGCGCCTATATCCTTATACATAATTTCCTTCCTTACAAATTATGGATAATATCATATTTATAATATTGTTATCTGGAGAAAAAGCAAATACATTGTCAGCACTAGGTGCTGACACTAAAATATAAACAAACCCCTATACGCCAATTTGAGATGCTCTGGATTAATTGCTTTCGTAAAACTGGAAAACTGGGTTACTTGAACAAAAAATATTTTAGCAATGCTAGTCTGTTTAACATCTTTACATCTCATCGCATAGGATGGCTTTATTTACGTTCGTATTCATTTATTATTACACAGCTTATGTATGTTTATTTGTAGGTTATAGCACCTGGAGAATGCAAAGTAGCATAAACACTTGCTTTCGGTTCACATATGGATGTCACATCACTATAGCCGATCATGTAAAAGCTAAATACTGTTTGTCTTGTAATATCCTACAAAATATTTCGTCTGAGATTACAGTATTGCATTTCCTAATCTAGGCTGCTCTGCGCTTGGCTAGGATTTTTTTTACATTATTTCATTTCGTCGAGTCCGCGTGGTTGTAAAATACTTTAAAAAACTTTACGTATAATAATAATATGTTTATGTTGTTATATGGTGGTGTATGAGAGCATAGCTTGAAAAAACATTTTAAACTTCGAAGAGATTTTTATTAATGTCTTAGGTATATAAATAGTGAGAATAATAATTATTCTCATTAGCTAATTATTAGACAATGCCTGTTTGCCAAATCTGCAGGTATTTATTTCATGATATACCGAAACTGGCGTAGTTATACGAATAAAAAATATTTGCTATTTGCAATTGATAACAAGATTATACACACTCTTTTATTTTCTTTCATACTCAGCCTACAATTACATAACATTGTCACAAATAAAAGATTAATGGCATACTTTCGTAAAAAATAATTCTTAGCTCTAGTTCAGTACTTTGCATTGACTTGGTTTGGAAATAGGAACTTACTATTTACTATATATTAAGTATTAGTGATGTCTCTTTTGTAAAAAATACGTTTTAAAAGATCACACATTTTTTGTCGGAATTTCGGTTCATTTTGGATCCCAGAGGACAGTTCCACGCTCTAGCAAATTCATTTGAGTTCCTCAAGGCTCCCAGTACCCTTTGGCGTGGCGGGGAGTGGTTATCAGTTGCCAACTCATTCTGAAATCGATCTTCGCTATCCGATGAACACCAATTCTGAAAATTAACAAAAAATTACTATATCAATTACTATTAAATAAAATAAAAAATTACTATATCTTTAATAAAGTAGACGCTTTTTAACACTGCCCTTGATATTATTTCAGTGCAAAGTTTTCTTTGACAGTTTGCCAATTAATAGTCAGCAAACTGCCAATTATAAAGTCTCAAGGATATACTATACTTATAAAAATATGAATAGTATTTATGTTCTCTATAGCTAATAATAAAAATATAATAAACCAATTCCATCTTAATTCTTACATGTGCAAAACTGATGAAAAATAATTGCTCTGAATCATATTCCTCCAGTCCAGGAATTCTTTGTTCCATCCCTGTCTTGTGTAAGTGGTCGATAAGGGAATAGTAAGCTGCCGACAGACCGCCGACATCTGCAAAATTCTCATCTAATGTAAGTTGACCACTAAGATGGACATCGGAGCTGTTTAGTGACTCAATATTGTCGTAGTGCTCAACAAGGCAGTTCCTTGAATTTATGTATCTGGCCACCTCTTTCTGAAATATTGTTGACGTTACCACTGTTGGACAAAATACATAATAATGCAATTTTATTTAGAGTTAGCAAAACATCTCATCATAAGAATGGCTTATTTTTTGGTTCGCAAACACATTGTAAAAACCATATAGTCTGTAAACCATAAACTTTGTACTGATCTTACATAATTAATAAAGCTCAATGATGAAAATGCATAATGTAATATAAATTGGAAATGCAGTCAAAATACGGTATTTAACATAATTATTTAGGTAGTCACAAACTACTGAAATATTTTAACTTATAATTAAATTTTTATATCATCTGCTTCTGCATTGCAGGTTGATGTATTTAACAAGGGGACATAGTTAGCTACTACTTAAATATTTTGAAAAGGCAAGACCTGCAATGTGCGTACTTGATACAAAATGTATTGTGATAAATAATATTCCTTACAACTCGTATCCGTAATAGAGTATCCATGGGTTAGTTCGTGTCCAATAATTGTACCCAAAGCGCCGTAGTTGAGGCTGTCGTTTAAAATTATCAATATGTTAATTAATTATTGGCAGTTTTTGCTATAGCAGTAATTACTTGTAAAATGTTTGCCCAATTAATTCGAATATTATGAATTCAATTATCTAACTACTTGGGCACTTAACTGAGATGTTACGTAACTTATTTCATTTACCTCTTTGGTCGGTACTGGGCAAATAATGGAAACTGAAGAACACCTGGTGGTAAATCTAGAAATATTCCAACAAGCTATTTGCATATATATTCAATAATGCCGATACTTATAGTAAACAAGCTTGATCTTGTCAAAATGTTAATCGAAAATAAAAAAGTCGAAAATCTGCCCTAGACAATTGTTTAAATTATGAAAATGTATACACACAATAACGACTTATAAAAGCCATTTTCATTTTCATACAATATAGTTCAAAAGCTACATGTTTTCAAAGAACACGAAATTTAAATAAAGTATTCACTTTCCTAATTGGAAAATTGGAATTGACGCACTTATTTAACTTACCGATATTGTTGAGTAGTTTATCGTAGAAGGCATTCACTAGAGCTTCAAAACCCCAGTCGCTGTGAAACAAATAAAAAATTACATATAAATACGTTTAGGCCCTAAATTTTGGGACCGTTTACATACAAATTACGAAAGAAGAATAAAATATCTAAGTCTTACCAGTCGGTATTAATTGGCTCATTCAAAATGCTAAATTTACGACTGCCTTGCCATTCTGTAATTTTCAAATAGTTTGCAAGATGTCCCTGTTTATACTTCAACTGTGCCTAAAAATTAAAAAAAACCATTCATTTTAGCAAAATATAGTAATTCTTCGAAACAATACTTCAATTGGGAATGGGAAGCAACGAGTATTTATTTTTCTAATTGTACTTAATGGTATATTATCATCCATGATGGCAACATTTATTTTCTCATAATAAAACATTACTAACTATCCTTTTATATGTATACTAACTCGAAATCATTGTTTCTTAAGATAAAATAAATATTAATTAATAATTAAAGAATTCGTCTCACCTGAAATTTAAAAAAGTTAGTTCGCCTGAACGGTGTGTCCACCGCAGTTGTGTTTTCAATCCAATCGGGAAAACCAATGCAACTTTTTAACGAATCTACTTTTTGCATAAGCTGAGAGTGGACTCGTTTATTCATCCAATCTTTCGTTGAGTGAAGTAACTCTCTGTATGAAGATAACATGTCTTCGAACAATTTTTGAATCTATAAAGATAAACAAAATTATTTATCATGCAGTTGTTCACCTTCCTCCAATTATAATCTTTGTGATGCGAAAAAGCAATACTTTCGAGGAATAATAACCGCACTACTCTCTTTCTAAAAGTCTTTTTCCTAGTAGACCCTTCAGATAGGAAAAAATTTATCAGCTTTCCCAGTACAATAAAGTTTTCTATTCCGACAAGCCCCGCAGATAATTTCTTATCGTTTACAGAATTCAGAACGGAAATATAATAATATTTTTGGGTTTTTTTGGGTCAGATCAGTTCTTACAAGTAATTGCTAATGTCAAATATTATAAAGGATAATTTTAGTTTTCTGTAAAAAATGTGAAGCGCAACATTTTCATATTATAAATTACTAAATTACCTACTCTAAAAATTCTAAATTCTCTTACAAAGTCAGGGTATGAAGAAGTAATTAAATAAAAACATTTTTAACTTGCATCCTTTTTGGCACTCAACGTCAAAAATCCATTTTGTATATACTTATAGCCAATAGCCAATCCAAAATTCGATTCTGCAAACGTTCCACAACTTTTTTCTCTTTCCGCAATGCTAAACAATTGAGTTTAAGTGTAAATGACCATAATACTTCTAATGTAAGTAATATTATTTCATGTAACTTTTCATACCTGTCTGCTAGTGATGCATTCAATGATGATGGAAGGATGTTCCTCATTTCTGATGTGGTTTGAGATATCATGAAGTATGCCATACGAAAGTGTAAATAGTTTGATATGGTTACTTTTGGGGTTTTTTCAAGTGTGGATAAGATGCTAGTTAAATAGTTAATATCCGTAATTGTCACAACTTGAGTTGGTTTTACTCTAATTCCAGCCGATTGAAATAGGGTCGTTAGAAGTTTCGAAAAAGAGACGGAAACTCCTTTCTAAAAATTCGCAAATAAGGGAATATTCATAAAACGTATTCAATAAATATAATTTTAAATAAATATAAATATATATTTTAATAAATATAAATATTATTTTGTTGCGCACTAATTATAATAAAGATTAAATATCGTTCCTTACAATTCCAATATTGTCATACAATTGCCAAGGCTGAAATCGACTAAATCGACTTGAATATGCGGATTCCTTTTTTGATTCCAAATATTCATCCAGCTGAGAAAGTGGGATCTCAACACCGTACACCAACTTGTCCCGATCTGAAACTATATTCAAGCTGGCACGGGCAATTTCTTTTTCAAAGGCAATCACATCGTCAATTTGAGACATCATGCGGGATATATCTTGAAGACTATCTAATCCTGCACCCTTTATTTTCAAAATATCAGGGGAAGCATTCATCTTCAAAGCGATGAGAATCATTAAGCTTCGGTAACCCTTTGCCATCAAACTATGTTTGACGTTATCTAATAAAATAGATTGAGGTATAAAAAGGGATGGCTGTAGAATCTAATAAAAATAGTTACCCATTAGATTACTTCTAATGTTTTAATATTAGAACTGCTATTTAATTGTGACATCTCTAATAACTAGTATAATTGCAACATGTTATACCTCAATTTTATTTGACCAAGAATATTGTTGCTGGTCCACTCGTATTTCAAAAATTGCGTCTGTGGAAAATATTCTCTTGAGATCAGTGACAGATTTTATGAAGTCAAAATTTAAAAAATCAGACCATAATGGTTTTAGAAGGGGTAACCCTCCGTAGTTTTCCAGGATGCTAAACATTGGAAACAGTCCATCTTTCTCAAGTTGATCTGCATCAAATTGTCATTAAATAAAGTAATTACAACATAAGCACGTTATTTGTATTAATATATAAATATAAATTTATAAATTCTGTGGAAAATAATTTTGGACTGGACGCATAGACATTATTATATTTTACATACCTATATCTATACAGTCTTTGAAGAAGCTTCTTGCAGCATCCAAAACTTGCGGATCTTTATGATTTAAGGGCTCTTTAAGAATATCTATAATTAATAATTGTGGTCAAAGGTTAAGTGAATTAGTTATGCATATTTGCTTAGCAGAAAAAGCAAACAAAAATCCATAATCCATTTATTACATATAAATACATTGAAAAATACGGAGGCTATATATGGTTGGTATTGATATTTAATTGATGCTGGTATACAATATAATGCTAAGTATGTACTTTACCTATTGTCATTTTACTTGATCTGCGGTCAAGTGCTGTAAACTGATCCCATTTTGTGTCATTAAATGTAGAATTTTCATGACTCCAGTTGTCGCAAACGAAACCGTAAAAATCATCACATGGATCTATGTCTGTGTTCATGGACTTTAATAAAGCAGACCCTGTAAAGCAAAATAGTTGACAAATAAATCGACAGCATAGAAAATCACTCCTGCAGTTCTTTTGCATCCCTGTTATAACTAATGACTAGAATGGAATGATATCCCATAATAGTGTTCAATATATTATGTTATAAAAAAATTATGGCGACAAAAATGCTTTGAAGGATGAGATCGGTGTAACTCATGTCTTGGTCCAAAAGCCAAAGGTGGATTTTCCAATTCTGTAGCATCCTAAATGGGTTCGGGCCAAATGGTCCCATTTGTAAACTCATCCAAGCTTAGTACCCATGCTATCAAAATGTGAAAACAGAATTTTAAAAAGTTGACCCCTTCAAAAGTTATAACCTGGATCGTAGGTCATCGGACGTCAGACACAATATACACCTTCTCACCAATGTATCTTCGGAACATTCCGATACATTAATAAAAGATTTTAACCAACAATATGCATTATGGCTATGAAATGGGCATACGGGGCATTTATCGTATTTCCTATAGGTATTAATGAATATAAATATCCTGCCATTAATTGCGTTATATTTACATAAGCTTCTATCTTGTTTAGCTTACCTGACTTAATACATTCGGTCGTATTACAAGAGATTGGCATCGTTTCATTTTCCATCTGCTTTATACTCATCCTCATTTCATTGTACTTTTTTACATGGTCTTCCCTGAATCTTGTTTTGATTTCCGGCTCCACTGTTATCCCACTTTTCGAGGAGGAAGAACCTGGTCCTAGCATTAGTATAACCACAAATACAGTCGCTGTGAAGATTGCGACGACGCAACATCCAAATTTCTGTCTATATTACAAATACATATTATTAGAAGTTCAATTAATTCGGGATAATGTATTGGACTAATTCTTTAGGTCCCTACTATATCTATTTAATGAGAACACGTTGCGACTCTTGCGACTGCGACTGTACGTACATGGTACTACTCGCTCTGATAGTGCATTTCAGATAAGAGATACTTTAACATTAGGTAGGTAAACTACTATATGTGTACTTTCAAATAATGAATCATGCCAGAAGTTATTGTACTTGTACACTTGTACTTGGTATTATTACGTTTCATTCACACCTTTGGCAAATACACACAAAAGTTTTATCGGATAATCTTCTACATTGTCATTTTTTCTGTTTGTGCTATGCAAATAATGACAACATCAAACGTAACTTATGTGGACAGAATATGGGTTCAAGTCAAGTGATCAGCGAGAAATTTGCATTACGCGAGTGATAGGCTGTATAAATAAAGTACAAACAAATCTCTCGTTTGGACAAACTCTGCATAGACGAAAACAAGAAAAATTCTCTACCTTGTCCAAGAAATATAGATTGATAATTGGATAACATCGTCACAATTGAATAATCCCACAACTGCAGTCCTTTAGTGTAATAGGCATTACTGCTAATATTTTTTTTTTGGAATCTGGCTATAATAATGTTATGAAAATAGATGTAGTCTTAAGCTGAAGAGTGAGTGATAAAACTTTAATGCATTGAGTTTTTTATCAACTGATTGTCTCAGCTCAATTAAATTCATTTATTATTTGTATCCCTTTATATACTTACTTTTACTAGTAGTACACGATGAATCAACTCACACTTGTATGACCTTACATCCTGTCAACTCATAACAACATGAACTACATGAAACGTTCTTAAGTTATTCTTTCTTAACTTAGCTACACAAAATATAGTCATAATATTTTATTGTCTTAACCTCTGAATTGAATGAACATAAACGTTCGTAACTTTACTCTCCTTAAGTTACTCGTAACTACTTACACAAAATATTCTCACTCATTTTGATCTTACTTACTTACACATAATATTGCATAACATATTATCATCTTTGCATTGTGCTTACATACTAACACTGCAATCAACACATATTATAGTCATTAATTAACCGTACTAGGTACTAACGTTCTATTATAGTTTTAATTTTGCTTAGCTTGCAGTTACATAAAATATTATAGTCATAATATTTTGTTCTTACTTACGTACTAGCAACAAAACATATTAGTCATTAACACTAACGTACTTACGTTTTTATTTATTATTTAAATTTAAATAGATTAATTTTATTCTGTATTACGTTTTTACTTATTTTATTATTCCAACAAATAATATTATACAATTGTAGTAATGCTTTTCCAATCTACAACTTACCCCATTGTTATATTATACTTACCTCTGGAGTAAAAAATACTGCTTTGAAATAAATGGTGACATGGAATTTACTAAGGATAGTTAAAGACGCAGTAATATTTATATTCAAGTGAGACACTTTTTGACACATTGAATTGGTTTATTGTGTGGGATACCGTTCAAGATCATAATTATATTTCAATACTGATTTGAAACTACGTAGATCAAAATAATAGCACGAAGCCAATGCAGGAAAAATAAACTTTGAGGATTTTGCATCTGCTACTAAATGTAATATCTACTAATATCTACTAAAATATGTGCCTAAGCTTGAAACTAAGTAAACCGAAATAAAATTAAAATACCTGTGCCTGTTAAATAATGAAATGAATTTTTGATTTCGGAGATAAGGCTATTAAGGCTCTTATAATAAAAACTTAACTTGAGTCACTGGGGGTGGAAGTACATATTTTTTGCAGTATATTATAATAATTTAAGAAAACTCATATATTTAGCTGACTTACCCACTTATTTTCGGCGATCGAGGTCGAATGCGCACTTCGGTTGTATTTGGATGCAGAGGCCTAATTTCCATTACTGTGTCCGCCATTACTGTCTATGTAATTTGTGAGGGGAAAGAGAAATATAAAATAGACCCCAAAATAGAATTAATTACTTTATATTAAATAATTCAGTCTTGATAATCAGCCACTTAATTAAGATTCCTTGGTTTTGGAAGATTCGAACAACTTAAGTTCAGCAGTTCACCGGAGACTCAGTTTTCAGAAGTTATCTTGACTAGAGGAAGATTTCATGTTCAATGTTAGCCGAAGTTCAGTTAGGTTTGGTTATATATGAAATACAATAAAGATACTCCATCGATGTCGGCAATGCAATGTTTCTTCTGCAATTCTGCACACTGAATTAATTCCTATAACCTATACTTATCCAAACACCGCATCTCTAGCTAGTAGTATCTGCCCCGTGGCTTTGAATAATATGGGAGTATGCAATTTATCCGGGAACGATTCTGTATTCTGTTATATTTGCCTTGCCCCTGTACTTTATACTATTGCTTCTGCTTAATCTCTTATTTGTTTACGTACGTAAAGCGTAAGCTACATGATGTGCAAAGTTAGCGTAATAGTCCACTAGTTGGCACCATATTATATCTTTTTTCGTATTTATTTACTCCTGGCTACTGATAAAAATTGCACACATTCAAAATAAATAGTTCACTTCAGCATTTCTCGTTTTACTAAGTATTCAGTATGTATGACGCATGTTGTTGTACTTTTCTAATGTACAATAATACCTACTAGGTGTAGAGGAATATAGCTTTGTTTATGCGGACCATATTGTTCGCTTTTGCTACGAGTCAGTAGCACTCTAACATACTTTGCACTACAACTGAGGGACAAATCTGTATAAGGTGAACCGAATTGAAAACTTACTAAATGTTTACTTAAGCATAATAATGTAAGAAGAAAAATAGAAAGATTTCACGATGATTTTTAATACAACGATGAATAATGATTTTGAGATAAAAGAAACAAGTTTGACCCTTGAACCACACTGTGTTAATGAAATCATAAATTCTATCCAGAATCCAGTAAATCCCTGAAAACTGAAACTTATTAGTCAACTGTAAATTCTAAGTAACTGAATAATAACTATGGAATAATTAGTGGCTACATAATATTGCATGTGGTATATTGCCCTAATCTTGCTTTACTATAGAATAGTATACCAACCTGATATTGCATATCGCACACTACTATGTATGGCATATTGGCATAGTCTATGTCCCATATAGGTAACACGTATGATGAGTTTCATTACGAATTTAATTCCATAATTAATTAGATAATTATCACCAGTAAAGTATGTAATATTTCTATTTGGTCACGCATCACACTTTACAAGTTGAATGAAACACATTACCTTCGAAAAGTCACCGTGTGTAGGATGCAGCATTGTATTATGTATATGTAGTAACATGTGTAGTAATGTAATTAGAATTAATTAATTTAATCATTCATCTGCATCTGCTTCATAATAGGACTTGAGCGAGTACATGTCACAACACAAGTGGACTGTTGTAGACAGTAGTACATACTTGGTTGAATTTAATTATCACCAGTTTACGTTTCTGTCTATATTAATACACAAAGACCTCTATTTAATTATTCTAATGGAATGGATTATTAACTTTGCAGACTACACTACGAAAGAACTACGCGAATGTATGTCCAGGCAATACTTTCAATCAATATATCAGATAAGCGACAGATCACCTTTACCTTACCACAGGAAGTAAAATTATCTGGATCTACAGATATAAGCGAACCGCTGTGTGTCCAGCTTAACTCAAGTACTTACACTTACGATACATCCCTACCTGAGACTACATTTATTGCTGTATGTGACTTGGTGCTTTATTAATCTTTCTATCTCTATTTGTCCAAACTCGCATATATGAATTTACTAAGATCTGGTTTGCCCTAGATGCCAGATGAGATTAGTTGTGCAAGCTTAGCAAGTAACCTTTTTATGTGTCAACTGGAAAATACAGAATATTTTCTTTCACTTCGGCAACCTTTGTAGTACTATGTATTCAGAATTCTATTATAACTGTGTTTACTCAAGAAGAGTACGATAAAAACGTTTTTCCTGTGAAGCCGTCAAAAGTCAGCAAATAATTGTTGTTTGTGACACTAGTTAGTAAGCTCTATCTCCTGTCTGTGTTTACATTATCTGTATTAGACAAGGATACAGCAGATTTGATAAAAACAAATTATACCGTAATTAGAGTTTTGTATACACAAATTATACTTGCAGATTATTAAGACTTACTTTCGTCATTCATTTTTCTAAGTATTGTAATATCAATATTGACTAAACACACAAAACAAAAGCGCACTATTTCGACTTGTCAAAACGTTTTAGGTGTAGATTCTTCACTTAAGTATTTTAATAATGCGTATTACCGTGTACGACTAGGTACATACAGTATGTAAGAGCTAATATAATGCTTTGGTTTGGAAGTATGGGTATGAATGAATATTTTGCTCTCCAGGTATATGACTCATAAATATTAAAATATGCCAATCCATTATTGCAATGGATGTATTCAGGTACTCATGTACCTGAATACTAGATAAAGGCACATGAGGCCCAAAACCGCATCGGTTGATGAGAGCCCGCATTGAATATTTCCTTTGTGTAGGACCAGTTCGTAAACTGGCGTATTTACATCAAACTAAGCTTCCGAATCGGGTTCTTTAGTGTTTAAATTGTTTTGGAACAAACTATACAATATTAGAAATTATGTTATTATAACCTTAATTTTTTCAGCAATTTTAGCGTACAATATCATTCATCCTACCGGTGTAGCACGGGCAGGGTTCCTAAAATAAGAATAGAGTGCAGTTCATGAGCGGGTGCTGTTATACGCGGTTCTCGGATGTTTTTAGCTCGATAAAAGCCGGATGCACTCCTCTATTGACTGCCTAGTGCCTACCTATCTCTTGGTATTTACTCTTTACCGTATGACGTTTATCAGTAGTGTCTGGTATATAAAATTGAATTTAACAACTTTATTTTTATTAAAGTGAATCGTATCACGTTATGGCTCATTTCCTCTTATTCCTGCTGAGCAGAGCAAAAATTGATCTTTAATGTGCTTTATACAGCTAAGTTAATACAATACCTTCTCTCCTTCTCCCAAAATAATGTAGCGTATTTATTAAGCGATTATTGAAACTCCAATTTTGATTGGAGCATGGCGTGTACAAAATATTGTTGCGATTTTGGGCTACTGTTGTAGTTAGGGATGAGTCCTGAAAGTACTAACAAATTCATATATGATTATTACTACTATTTACATGTTTCGAGTTTATTTAATGAATACCAATACAGGGTCACTGAATAGGACGACGAAAACAGGTGAAAACTTTCTCATGTGCCGGGATGATCATAAAAATTGTAAATCCTGCTTCCCAAAACTACGACTAATAAAAAAACTATTTAGCTACCTACTTAAGTACGTCTGTATATGTTGGGTCAACACAACGCAATAAATATATAGTGATGTACTAAATTATAATACACATTATTGATATAAAATCATTTTAATTTTAATTTCATCATTAAGACAAGCTTTGCAAAAAATATTGCTTACATAATGTTTAATATTCAAATCTTGCAGAAATAAAATACACGTCGTCATTAATGATCAAGAGCTACTATATCAAATTAATCTCAATTTATTATTACTTTTAATTGGCTTTGTCTACCTTGCGGCATAATACCCTCCTTCAATTCCATTTTTAGATAGAACAAGTTGCCAGAGTTGGAATTTTCTTGATTGAAAACAACCTGCTGAAAACTGTAAATAGTAGGACCACAGACGAAAGAACCTATCCCCAAACTTGGATTCGATTTTAGGCCAATTTCGTAGAAAATTTTCATGCCAGGCTAAAAGAGTTTTGCTGTAATCGAATCCAAAATTATGCCAATCTTCTATAATGAATATTTTCTCGGTGTGTTTCGTCAAATGCTTATAGTATGGAAGAATCCCATTTGGAAAAATATATTTATGGAACCAAGGTTCAGAAAGCGGGACATTATTGTGGTTCACACCGATTGTGTGCAACAGGAAAAGTCCGTCGTCTACTAAACAGTGGTGGGCAACTTGGAAGAAGGTCGAGTAATTATTGTGACCTACATGTTCGAACATACCAACAGAAATGACCCGGTCAAATTTTTCTTGAGATTTAAGAAGGTCCCTGTAATCAATTAGTCTGATGTCAACAGAAAGACCGGTACAACTTTCTTTAGCGTATTTTGCACCTTCCTTCGAAATAGTACAGCCAACAGCCTGAACTTGATATTTCTCTACAAGATATTTACAAAGTCCACCCCAACCACAACCAATATCCAAAATCTTCATTCCAGGTTTTAACAAAAGCTTCTTAGCGATTAAATCCATTTTGTCCAGTTGGGCTTGATGAAGATTCGTTGCTGTCTTCCAGTATCCACAACTGTAGTTCATGGAAGGATCCAAAAATGACTCAAAAAGCTCATTTCCTATATATATAAGGGAAATAAATATTAAATGTATATTCCTTAATGAAATAGATTTTTAGCATGATGTGTATTATTTTTTATTTATTGTTTTAAGCAAAATAATTTTTGAAATTATTCTTCACCTTGGTCATAATGTTTCTGCCCAACTTCCCAAGCCCGACTCTCAGTTTGAAGATTGAAAAAATAGAGTTCCAAATAATTGAGAAATCGATTCCACGGATTTAAATAGAATTTGTAGCACTCGTACCGCATAATCCTCCGACTTAACTCAACTATATCATTCGAATCCCAAATTCCTTCAACGTATGTCTCACCTAATCCAAGTGATGCATTGTTACACACTCGGGAGAAGAATTCTTTTTCATTATGAACTTTTATATCCCATGGATTATTTCCATTAATCACGATCCCACCACCTTCGTACACCTTTTTGATAATCCTTTCAAAACTCACTAGGCACTTCTTAATTATAAACATTTCTATTTGTTTATAAACTTTGATAAAAATCAGGGATAAGAAATATAACAAATTCGTCAATATCATTTTATGGAAGTTTTTGGGTGTTTTCTTGTTTGTACCTATTGGAATGCTTGTGCTGAGTAGTTTTCACTTTCTTTGACAAAAAATTTTTACGTTCAGCAGTACATATTCAGTGCAGTAGTATAACAGAACCTTATTCAATCTCAAAGACTAGCACTACTGGTGTAGATATCTTGTATTCTCTTTGTTAACTGTATGCGAGATAATGTGTACATAATTAGAAAGGTACAAACTTAGAGATACACCGTTAGAAATAGCATATTACTACAAATAATATCACAATTTGTAAGTCACAAATTCATTAATGTATAGTGAATATGTAGGTAGTAATTATGTATAATGTACATATACTAATATAGTACAGGGCTACCCAAAAATATGTTAAAACGCATCTAGGCAAATATCTTCTGAATGGAAAATGCTATGAAAATGAGGTGAATGCCATTGCAAAGAGCGTACAATTATAATAACAAAATTGGTTGAAAATACCAGTCCAAAGAAACCCAACTGCAGAGTGGGAATTCCCATGTTAAACTGGTTCGGCAATCAAATTCTGCTGAAAATCTGTGTTTTTAAGAGAGATCCCCAATCTGACCCGCCTATTTCTTAATTTAAGTTGTTCAAAATTACGATAGCTCTGAGACTAATCGGTCACTAATCGGCCCGCCTAATTTTTAATTGTTCACCCACCCCGAAGACGCAGCTTCACATAACATTACCAGGACATCTAGGGAGATCAGTGATATATGATATGATAGGGTGGTTAGATGTGGGGTGGTGGCCAAGGAAGGAAAAGGTTGGAGGTGTGGGGAGATCAGTGTCACTCATCGAAGACGTGGTAGGAACAGAAGCCTTCTTCCAACATGCATTTATATATTTTTTCCTATTTAATTTGTGAGTGATGTTAACAATTTTATTGTCATGGGTGCCTAAGTGTGAGGACATTTTACGCTCTTTTCAACGGTGGTCACCTCATTTTTATATCATTTTCCTCTCCGGAGATATAGACCTGGATGCGTGTTAACATATTTTTGGCGAGCCCTGTATATACTACTACTAGTATAGGCTATGTATTTACGAAAAATTGAAGATAACAGTAATTACGGTTTGTATGTCGTATGGGAACATTTATTTTTATGCTCGTTCT
>JAQFYC010000584.1:0-51916 GCA_034694165.1 Tomocerus mixtus
TACAATATTTGGTGGCAAATGCATGGGTTTCCGTGTGACCTCCTAGTATAAGTATACAATACTCTACTATCCTTGCTTCAAAACGTATTTCATCAAAACAAAATGTTTTTATTCTTCAATGATGATTTTCTTTCTCGATTTCCTGTAGTTGAATGGAGGGTTTTATTGAAAGGTGGCAACTGAAATAAATACAGTAGTACAAATACATTAGGACTCTAGTAGATAAATGCATTTCTAACAATAGTAACCTTTCAAAACACCATTAACATCCATTTATAACGTTACAGTTTCCATTTAAAGAGCTGGACAATCCCTATAAACGGGTTTTACACTAAAGTGGATACAGTTTAAGTAAACATTGCTCCACATCCCCATATAAGATATAATATTGCATTGCTTACTCAAATAACCAAGAAATTTTTTTAACCTGGTTAATACGTGTACGTATATAATATGATATTCTACTATCATAATGTTTGTTCATGGTGCTTCTGTCATGTTTTGTTTGCAATGCAATGCAACGTGGAAGGATGAATGGATTTTAGACGCGCCTCGATCTTGCTTACTTCAGTTTTGAGTATTTAATGCACTAAAGACCCAAAGAGTATTACGGAAGGTAGTAGTGTCTGTTACAAAAAGGATAATACAGACAACATTAGATGTTTTTGAGGAGAAAGAATAATGGGATGATCTAAAAAGAGCAGGAGCACAGCAGTGAAGTGGCATGGCATGGCATCTCATCATATTATATCTGCTATAACACTACATTTCATTATATTTTCATTCCAACATAATATCCTTTGGTTTCCTTAAGTATTTTTACCAAAAGTACATTCAGCTCAACTCAAAGATACACAGTAAATAGAAGAGAATGGATGTGGATGGGCAAGCATTGAGAAAAATAAACTTAACTAAAGAGCTTTTACAGGCTCAGACTACAGATTACTTTTTTCTGGGAGACACAATGTTGCTTTGTTACACATGTGTTGGTTTTCTTTAGAGGAGCACAGCAACTGACTTCAGATCGGAGAATAGCTGGCGTTCCTCTCAAAGCATAAATTCACATACAAATAAAATAACTAAGGTATTAGCAACATACACAAGGAAACTATTTAATTCGAGGATAATAATATTATATAATGGATAAAATTCGACAAAAAAGACAAGCAGACCATGTCAGAGACAAGCTAGGCCTATCAGGCTTCCCTCGCTTCATTTTTTGGGTAGCGCTGGTCTACATTTGCATACGACATACCATATTAAGGCTTTATTCATTAGGTTGTAATATATCTGCCTTAAAATATCCACCAGGTAGTGATACACTAATATATGTACTACGCATAGTAAATGCTATAATAACTAAGTGTAAAATTTATATGCAATAGTATTAAACAGAGCTCGGACAAGCATGTCACTAAAGGCAAAATACAACTTTTTAAAACACATCTCCAATGATCTATTTATTATTCCGAAACGTAAAGATATAGTACTGCCAAACCTTCAAACACTATCAATTCTCACGAAAAGGCTCCTTGAAACATCAAAATATTTATGAACTATTCAATATGTATGTTTAAAGTGGCATTTTTGACTAATATTCAACATAGTACGTATAGAGCAGAAATAATGTGTTCTAACTTGTGCTCACAAGCTTGCACGTCCAAACCCTTGTAAAAAGTGTACACAAAGACAGAAAAACAAGAGTATCAGACATTCTGTTGCCGTGAGTGACTTGACTTGGACATGACTTGACTTTGCCGGACAAGATACGAAAGGACAAATATGATATGATATGCCTAGGAGATGTAACTTCTTAAGAACGGCAAGAGGATTTTTTCCAGGGAATTTATATTTATTTATATATAGTAATAATAAGGTAGTTGTATACCAAATAGTAGTTGCACTATGTATCTTACGCTGTATTACGTGAGTCCGAAAGTCAAGTCAAGTTGCGTGGACACAGTCACATATTCATACATAGAGAAAAAAGCCGAAAAGCCTTGAGAGAATTTCTCGTTTGCTTGTCTCCTTCGTTAAAAGCTGTCCTAGCCTGCGTGGCGTCGTTTTCAAGGGTCACCTCAGGAATTTGACCCTTTGTTTAAGATCCCTTTGTCAAATTCCTATTCATCTTATGTGTCTATGCTTGTAGGTAAGTACAGATATGTGCCTTAATAATAATACCTAGTAGTAACGCAGGTAGTAGTAGTACAAATAGTTTATATGAGATTAGTAATGTAGCACTGTTCTCTTGATAAATATAATGAAAAAAGAGCATAAGTAAAATAAACCCAACAAGACGCGAGGAGAGCTATTTACATTCATACTTATATATTCTTTCGTACTTGTATTGCATTGTGTATATAATGTTATATTGTTTTGTACGTTAGTTCTTTTCTTTTTCCTTAAGAATGTCTTTCCTAGCTTCTTTGGCTTGGTCTGGCCATGCCCATTTCTTTTTCTGTGGAGTATAAGGTAAGGGAAGAGGACATTCTCTTATTCATTACAGTGTCCATTGTATTTTCATTGTGACTGCATTGTAGTTCTGCGCTATAGAGGAGCGTAGCTGTGCTGGAGGTATTATTATTATGCTAGGATAATATTCTTTTACATTTAACTTGGACATGACATCGAGAAAGCATCAAGAACAAAGGGAATAACCGAAACGCTGTCTTCGGCACAGGTAGACAACTTGGAGACATCACTCTCTTCCTTACTTCTTAGGCACTATACCTTGGTACTTACATATAACAGAATATTATAGATAATCCCCGTCCCTTCCTTAAGTTGAAGAACATTTACAATTTCATGTTCTTAATAGGAATTTTGTCCTATTTACTAACTTATATATAGAATGCTTGCTTCTATCAGTTTGTATTTGTATATAATTTCTAAGTACCCCTGCTCTGTATGCCCTGTAGTTATGTCCTGTCTGATTGTGATTGTGATATGATGTGAGGATATGTATGTAATTCAAGGTAAGTAAATACTTATAAAAATACACTTAGGTAGATACTCAATTTAGAAGAACTTTCAACCATTTATAATAGAAACTACTACAATAACTCCTTAATATTTACTTCCTATTATTAACTGCTATTTGCCTGAGAGTTAGTGTTAGTAGAGTATCGTATAGGAAGAGTTCTGTATAGTGTAGCTTTGTGGATTAGTAGCTTTGCCGTGTAGCTTATGTATTATTGTTAGTTTAGAAGCAATTTAAGGAATCGTTTAGTTCTTGCACTGTTGTCTGTTTGAAGTGTAATTTAATTTGACTGCCTTTAACATGCTGAGGGTTAAAAACACTGCGGCTTACTGAAGATCCTTTTTTTTTCCTAAGGGGATATAGTGATAGGGTACCAAATGAAGTTACTGATGTGATGTGGTGCTGGGAATCTGAGAGTGCAGGTTTTGTTTATGAACAGACGCTTAAAATGCGAAGCACAGTCTCGTCATTTAGTGCTAGTCATACATATGTACATATTTAAGAGTATTAAATTAAAAGTGTGGAGATTTCTTCACATTCCCCTTCCTTCTTCAGTCCTAAGCTGCATGGTATATTATGTGAAAATGGTGTAGTTAGATTGAGACAAAAATTCTTAATGCATACACTCAGCTATTTAAGAGGAACTTCTTTCGTTTGGTCGAAATGCGAAGTTTTGCATTGCATTATTTGTATAAATTATTACTTTTACATCAAGCTCTGTTGTAAATGTGTATTGTTTTGCCAATCATAAAAAGTGTGTCTGCACAAACATGAAAAGTTCAATGGATCACTGTCCAGCTTCATTGTTCCAATTAATTTTAATTAATTTTTATTGAGCACAGTAGGTATTAATGCATGTGTAATTAGGACTAATGTAAAAGCTGGCTATGATCATGCAATTTTTACTTTTAGTCAGTTACAGAGGACATACTAAATTGTTATAAAATGGAGCAAACACTAATGTAGGCTTAAAGGTGAAAGGAATGAAGCATAAAAATACAAATATATTTGTACTAGTATTACATAGGTATTTAATTAAAATTGATGGAGTTCTTGTACATTCACTCTTAAATATTTAGTCGAAATCGAGAGTATCGTTTTATATAGTAAGCTGGTACATGCACATATTCTTCTGTAATACTTATTTCAAATCTTACGGATTTGGGATTCTCTCCTTGTGATTATGAATTTATTTGTGTTAATTCTTCTCTCAGCATTAGTCAAGCATTCATTTTGCAGCAATGCTTTAAAAGGTGGAAAACTATTCATTGAATCATGTCATTGTTTAAACTTTTAAAGTAACATTTTCTTATGTAACTTTTAATAACTCAATATTCAATAATTAAAATATTTCGCAAAAGAAATATATTGTGTTTGTAATTAGATGCAGAAATACTTGGAGATGATCCAATACCCAGGATGCCTTTGGGGGACACTAATTATATAATATTTCGAAAGCGTGTATGGGAAATATCCTACTATTTAAATATCAATTAGTAGTATAGACACTTACACTATTTATTTAGTATTAAATTAAATACCTACTTTATTAATTGTTTTATTTAGATGCAAGTTTTTGAAGCAGAAATAGAATGCGCAATAACTATAGGTAGATTAGCAGTATTCCTTGATCGGGACATGGCTAAGAAGGTTATACAGTTGATAGCAAACTTAAGTGTCCCATTTTCAAAAGAATATGACGATGCGGTTAAACAACATGAATTTGGAATGGACCGTCGCTACTGGATTGGGTTGAGCGATTTAGGACAAGAAGGAGATTGGACTTGGATGAGTGACGGAACGAAATTAGGCTATCAAACTCTTTGGTACGAAGATCAACCAGATCATTTAAGAACGGGGAGATTGGAACATTGTGTAGCCCTTTGGAATCCCATTTACTATGAAGGTGAACACCATTCCTTCAATGACGAGTCTTGCGAACATAAACATTATTTCATCTGCGAAGATATTACAAAATAATGGTCCTTGGTCAATAAAATTAGCTGCTTAAAATTAATTTATCATATTATAATTATTTATAACATTTCGTCGATAAAATTAGAATTCTGCCCTCCGAATTTGGGGCAGTTGCTATTTCAAATAAAATTAGTTGACATAAAAAGTTATAAGAGATTTTTTGCCCTCTTTTACTCATTTTTCGTAGTTTTTGAAATATTTTCCTCGATTTCGGCAGCTCTCATACAGCAGCTCCCACCGTATACGCCACTGAAAGCGCTCCTTCATATTTTGACGATTTGTTCCTACATAATGATTCTGAATACATTATCGCAGAACCCATGTAAATGAGTATTTCATAATTGAAATTATAATATAGCAATATGTAAAGGTTGAGACGTGACAAATAATCACAAGAAATTAATAAAAAAATCCGCAATGACTAATAGAATATCATACATAATAGATTCTGACAAATGATAAGCCTTACGATAAGTTAGTACTGTTTGCATAGAATAGAAATGAACACAAGATTGGATTTAGTGCAATGCCATTAAGAATGGGATTGGATTGGATTATGTAACTAATTCTTAGGGACTTGAGTGTACAGTAGTGTAGTTTGATAAGTGTGTTTGAAAAGAAAAGTAGTATTTCAGTGGAAATAGATTAATTCATAAAGAATAGTGTGTGTCGAATTGAAATGTGTGAAAAGAAAGCAAGTAAAGGAGAGGGTTGAGTGAATAGAAGAGGAGAATGAAATGTACCAAAGTTAAAATAAAGGGAAAAAGAGGAAGAATGCTTAGAAATAGAATACTTACTTAACTGACTACCTACTAATGCAAAAGCAGGACCCTAAGATGACGATTCTGCAGAATTTGACTATACATACATGCATACATATTATTAAGCTTAGACTTCAGAGCAAGGATACATTATTCATTTCGCCTTCATCGTATAAAATAAACTTAGGTTCGTAGTTTATAGTTTATAGCTATCGGAGTAAAATACAAAAGACTCTTTCGCAAAAGCAAGGGAGAAACTTGGAAAATAAGGAAAAGTATTCAATATTCATCTGAATTGAACTAACCCTTTGCTTGGCTTGGCTTTGCTCTTCTCTTGTCCCTTTGCTTTGCTTTTGAGTCATTCATTTTGAGAAAGTACAATACGTTTTGTGCAAGTTCCTACAAATACAAAGTTCTATTCTGTTCTCAATACAATTCCCAAATCTGAAATCATACATATTGTATATTTACTATATCACCACTCCTACATAGTTCTCTATGCATTATAGATAACTATTATATGGTAAAAGTAACAAGGATAGGCAAAATACTAATGCAATGTGATTCCATACAATATCTCTTACTTTGCTCTGCCTTCGTTAGTTAGTGGAAGTAAAATAACGATAAAGAAAAACCTTATGAAACTTTGTCTCATTTTCTTTAACAGAATTCGCTTCTCTTTTAGCAACTCCTTCTTGCCATTGGGTTGACCTTCTGTTCTTCACTATCCTCAATTGTCATTTGACTCTAAGCTGGAATCCTTAGGCTAATTGGAAGAAAAAAAAGACTTTCACGGGACTCATTGGCATAATTTTACAATGGTAATTACGTACTAATAATTACAATTTCATCTCATGTGAACTATTTTGGAATGTAGCAGAAGGTACTACTATTAAATTTTTGGCTTAATTTGCAATGAAAAGCGTAATGGAGAGAAAAGGCACTAATGATTCGTTAAAATTACATTTAAAATCCTCACAATTTGTAAAATTTCATGGAAAATTGTAAAAATAACTTTACTAAGGGCTTGTGCAATAAAGGCATACTAAAATAAAATAAATAGAAACTCAATTTATGACAGCTTGGGTAAATAATTTTCTCTATAATATTTTGTCCATACTAAAGGGAGTAGATTGTTTTATGCATTTGTATACACTCTACCTATACATAGCTATTCTGTCTGTAGTACGCTACCTTTATATTATCCCCAAAGTTAAAAATAGTAATGCGTAGATTTAGAAAATAGTATCCCTACAAATTCTCCAGGATTTTCGTTAAAGGGGGATAATAACGAAATGAAAGAAAATAGAACTAAGATATCATTGAGGAGAGAATAATGGAGACATATAGTAACAATGTCGTAAAAGAGTTGAGTATAAGGACATTGCGTTGTGTACTTTAACGTAAGTAAACTAAGCTAAGCTAAGCGTGTATGTATTATATTATAATACGTAGGAGAAGAGAAACTTTTCCTTTTGCAATGTATTGTATTTTGTTGAAAGCCCCCTTACTCCGTCTCTCGCACT
Source organism: Tomocerus mixtus (assembly GCA_034694165.1). NCBI lineage: Eukaryota > Metazoa > Arthropoda > Collembola > Entomobryomorpha > Tomoceridae > Tomocerus > Tomocerus mixtus. The sequence continues at coordinate 7,245 of JAQFYC010000584.1, forward strand.
TGGCTAAAAACTTATTTGAATAGAAAACTCGGTCGAATCAGAGGAACGGAATTTAGTTCGGAGAACTAGGAGTAAAATCCAACAAACGAAATGAAACGGGTGATTGTGATGTGATTGCGACTGTATGGACCTTACAGTCTATTTATATTCGATGATATATCTTTGTGCATTACTAAAATGTCTAACAATAAGTAGGTGCCTTTTCTCTACTCTAAACATCTATCACTACTTTACCTTATCTGCGTATACTTAAGTAAGTACAAATAGATATTCTTTAATACTTATCCTTAACTTCTCCCAATCTCTATCGAGATTTTAGAAATACATAGGTATTCTTGTTTTTTGTACATAAGTCGACGGCACTGACTCCCACCAAGTTAGGGCGGTACCTCATACGGCCAGCACTTGAATATATGCTATGATGTCATATTTCTGACAAGATAGCCACACGAAATAGCAACGTCTTGCAAGAAGATGCTCCGAATGAATAAAATGATCTTATATATCAAAGAAGTATCACTTCAGGGATTTATCAAACCCTATTACGAAATTTTGAAATTCACTTACATACAGCACGCCTCAACAGTTAACGATCGCCGTTTTTGGATGGTCCAGATGTGGCTAAACTTATTTGCTTGAAAGCGTCATTAATTTTGTTTCTTAATCTAATGGACAATGAAAAATAAGTCTGCAGACAAAAGTGTTTATGTTGCTGTTTAGGGACTCGCCTGTATTTAAGGCTAAAAATAAAACGCTAATTAAGCTGCCCCAATCATTTAATTGTGATTACTATCTATGACATATATTATTAAGTAAGTAAGCCTGCTAAAACATGTTCAATAGTATTTTTCTTATATTAGTATGTAGCACAAAGATAAAGTAAAGACAGATATAATTTTAAGCAAAGTAAAAGCAATGGTTTATTTGCTACTCGTTTGCATTCCATCAATTTTCCCATGTGTACAGTACTAACAGTAGTGTACTTAGATAACGTAGCTGTAGGTACTAAAATAATAAATATAAAGTGAAGAAGAGGTAGATTTGTTTAAGTAGAATATATGAAGAGAGACATGCATGCTATATTATGATGCATGGAAAGGCATGGAAGGCAAAACTGAAATAAAGTAAAGTAACGTAAAGGAAAATAATGTAAAGCATAGAGAAAGAGGAAGGCAGACAGAAGATTCTTGTCTATTATTCAACTTTGTCTCTCTTCTTTACTCAAGAAAATGCAGAAGAGAAGAAGAGACTCTCGCAGGAGCCTTTCTTCAACTTGTACTATTCTGCTAGTCCATTATTCTTATTTGCCCTGACTTGGTTTGGTTTGCTTTTGCTTTACTTTAGTTTGCTTTGGCTCTTCTTTTTCGTCTTCTGTTCTCTTCTCATGCAGTTCAGATGAGTTTCATTGAATGAATCAGTTTGGTTGGTTTTACTTTCGGTCCTAGACTCATTATTTCCCTCGGTGAGACAAAACTGAAATGAACTAATTGAAATATGTGCCATCGCACAGAAGAACATAACAGAACTCTATGAAATAGATCTTTTTATCAATAGCTCATTCTTATTCCTCAAAGATGAAATATAATAGTCTATATCTACAAAGTACATCTTATAGACCTTTATTATATTATACATAATGCATACACCAGCAAGAATGAATTACAAAACTTCTTTAACTATGATCTATGTATCTATCTCTGTGTAGGCCTTGAATTGAATTAAACTAACTGAACTGCACTTGAGTAAGGCACTTGCTCTCCTTCTCTTCTCCCTTTTATTTCATTTAATAATAACTGAATAATAACCAAAGCAAAAGCTTTACTTTGTTTGGTGTGCCTTTACAAAGCCCACAATGCCTTCTCCATAAGCCCATGTATCATTATTACTAAAGTATATTCATATGCATTGTCTCTCTTCAGAGTATAATATACTATTTTCTACTTACAAACTCACAATACAAAAGTGTTGCTTATGCTAATACAATTATTATACATAGAATCACAGAATTTCTATAGAAGAATAAAGAAATAGATATATACTATGTACATACATAGTATAGTAGTTTAGATGAATTCAAGTGAATTCAATAGCTGTTCACTTATCGTGTGAAATGATATCATATTATCTCATTATCCTTTCACAAATCTTATTCAGTCCAACTTCTTTGCTCGTGTGCGTCTGATTTAAAACTTTAACAATTCAATTTCATTGCAAAGGCAACCCTTTGCTTTTACTTCTCCTCTGCCTGCCTCTTGTCAGATCTACTCTTTTAACTAGTGTTAGCCTGGCCAAGGTACTCAGGCTTAATGAATTCATTTCTAAATACATATAAGCAGTATACCTACATATTAGAGGGTACTTTATTCAAACTCCTTTACTCATTGTTTTCCATTGGCTATTGTATATTAGTTCTCTGTTAGTTTAGTTGCCCTTTTCTTTGTATAGCTTCTTAATGAAAATACTTAACTATTTATGATTCACAATCTTTCTTATTCATTCAAAGATAAATACATAATTATTTGCATTCTATTTGTTTTGGGACACAAGACACAAGGTAATTCATTTTTACACAGTACACAGGGCAAGTACTAAGTACTAGTGTCATTTATATTCCTAATATTATGCGATAAGATAATATTAATTGTATTTAATATATTGATCCACAAAAACGTATGAACGGGAGGCAAACACTTGTATGTTAGACTTTTAGCTAGAAAACATAAAGTGTGTATATTATACAATGTATTTACTGAGTAGTGTAGTTTTTACCTGAGATACTAGTAAGTTGACAAAGTCAGTTTGTCTACAATTTTCTTTTAAATGAAAAAAAAATGCTATTTGTCTTCTGTATAAGAGAAATCATAGGAAATATAATTATATATATGAAATTGTGAATTACAATTTTGTGTCTACTGCTTACCATTATACAAACTATTCTTACCAAAACATTCTTACCCGGAATATACTTACCCGAAAAATCTTACCTGAGGAATATTTTCACATTACTATAGCATATATTTTTGAAAACAAAGTGAGGTTTGGCTGTTTTTAATTAGGTTAGGTTTAGTTAACTAAGCAAAACGACTTATTCCCTGAAAATACCGATTCGCGGTGAATAATGTTTCATTTCAATGGTAGAAATGTACTATAGATACGAATACATGGTATTTTGCTGATAGGAAATATTTTGAGTAAGAATAATTCCCTGTAAGATTCCTCGGGTAAGAACATTTCTCAGGTAAGAACATTCCGGGTAAGAGTAGTCCCGAGTAAAAATAGTGCCGGGTAAGAATATTCCGGGTAAGAATATTCCGCCAAGAATATTCCGCCAACCCATTATATACTTGGAACAATTTTGATAAACAACATAGCAATTTATTGCATATACTGATATACAACAAAGGCAATCTTAATTTCAATAAATATAGCTACAGAATCATATTTAAGGTGATTTGGTACAGGCAGGGCAGGGCAGGCTGTAACAAAAATAGTTTTATTGGCTGATGTTACTGTATAATAATGTAATATGCAATTAAGTTGGTTAGGTAGTTTGGATTTGGTTGTTATCTCTAACCTAAATGCGTTGAAGTGTGAAGTAAGTGTGTAGTGTTTCTTTATTATTCTTTGTTATTCTGCAGTTGTGTTGTCTAGTGCTTATTATGATTGCCATTCCTATCATCATCATATTTCCAATTCAACTCAACTCTATAACTGATTGTGATGGTATTGTACATATAATTGTAAGAGAGAATTTGAAGAAACGATGCACTGCACTGTAATGCACTGCAGATACACAGAAAGATACAATACCAATGCAATTCAGCGAACACAGCACCGTTGCTTTCCTAAAGTCGAACTTATATTTATTTGTAAGTAGTAGTTAAAGAGTTCCGTGGGTAGCAAGTGGCAACTAGCAAGTAACTTCAACTAATAAGTACATAGATATACATTTATATTAAATATATATATAGTGAGAGACATACATAGTAAGTAGAGGTAGTTACTCTGTTGCCTTTCCTATTCGATTCGTTTGGTTATTGTGTAAATGCAGAGTAAGAAAAAGAAGAATCGTCATCTCATCATCCTTTCATCGAAAAACAGGAAATTAACCTCCGAAATGGAAATGAAAAACACAAAGGAGAAGGTGGGTGAAGTAATAACACACTCATTCACTCAAGTCGACTCAAGTTAGTCACACAACAGAACAGAAAAGCAATGCAATGCAATTGAACAAAATAAAATACGTAAATAATAATAGAAATAGAATGATGCTTATGTGCTACTATATGGTTATGGCTCTTATTACACAAATATAAGTGAGTGCTGCATCCAATAACAGAAAGTGGACGTACTTATACAGACTTATAGATTGTAAATGTAACTGTGTTGTGTTGTGATGTGGAGAATGATGAGTAGAAACGAAAATCAGCTACTGTGTAATGTAATGTACTGTAGTATTTTCGGACAATTCATATTTCATTTCATTCAGCTACATTTTCTGTTCTATTGAATTCAATTACTTGAACTGATGCTATTTAATTTTAGATGAACACAACATAAAGAGCTACCTACTTACTGAACAACCACTGCACTGCCAATAAATACTATTCCGATATATTTTGTATAATATGCCATAGGTGCATAGTAGCACCAGACAGAAGGATCACCTGCCTATGGATCAGCTTTCTCCTTTGCTTTGTGTTTTCATTTTAGCAATAGATAATCAAACAAGACTTTGGAATTCGCAATATCGACATTTTTTTTGTTGATTGCAGAAAAATGTCTATTTGACCATTGTATCGTCGTCAATAATGTCTTGCAGTTGTTGCAGATGCGTTAAGATCATAAAATTACTCTAAAAATGTGCATTAATAATTTTGTATTTCCTTAATGTGGCAAAAGTGGAATTAATACCCTTGGGGTCCCTGTAGGTTGCGGTAATTTTGTCCTGTGACATAATGGTAATATTGTAGCATTATTGCAAAGAGTATAAACAAGTTACATTAAGCAATGCATTGAGTCAAGAAAAGAGCTTCGCTAACTAATAAATGATGAATTATATTTTCAATCGAAAAATACTATAGAATGAAGAATAGTTCTGGCTTCCCTGCTTACACAACATGCATTCTATTCTAGAACATAATAACAGCACAGAACGTTTTCATTCTTTAAAATTGATTGGATTGGACTTTATTAGCAGGCTGTTAACATTCTATTTTGTTAGGTCACCTGTTGTCAATGGCCAATTTAAATATTGTATACCTTCTGAGGATGAATTGAATACTGCAGTCACGCCAGGCCAGGCCAGGCCAGCCACGCTAGACCAAGCCACGCCACGGTTCGTTTCTTACTTTTAGATGAATTTACCTTTTACATTACATCAACTAAAATTGTTTAGACATAAAAGTGGGTTGTGACTATAGAATCTATTTAGCAATGAGTTTTCAAGTGTCGAAAATTATGGGTTATGAATCCATTGACTGGCGGAACTAGAATTCTACTTAAGTATGCTGATTGAACTTTTCTGCGTTGAAAGGAAAGTGGCAAAATAATTATTTCCTTCAATGTTTAATAACAAATGATGGCTATGGCATGGCTATTGCTATTGCACAAGCCGACATAACACAACAAAACGAAAATGTAAATAAATAGTCTCTCTAATACAGGCTACAAAATAAACCCACACAATTTTCATTAGGACTTTTCATGATTAGATTCCTTTTGTCTACTGTGATGAAACTTTCAACGTTGTAAGTAATCCGCAATTTTGCATATTACAAGAGAATCTTTACAAATGCCTGCCTTCGATTGACTTCATTTGATTTCATATTTCATACAAATGTTTCCTAGAGAATTGTAAAGCTAACTCTTTGCTATGTATCTTTACTACTGTATTTATAATAGTATTTACTATGCAACTGATACTTACATATTTACGGGTAACTAAAATACTTTGACGATTATCTATACTTTCTACGACTGATTTCTTGCGTTTTACAACCATGTATATTTGATAAAATATTGTTGTACGCAGACATTCACTGAAGGCAACCAGATTTCAAAGAGGACAAATTGGGACATCCGCGTAGCAGATACAGCAACAACAAAATATACAAGCGAGACTTTTATCTTATATTTTGTGATATTATTTAAACGAATAAATATGCAAAGTTAAGGAAAGTTTAATTGAAATGAATTTCCTAAGAAAAATTACCTTTTTGAATAAAAATGCCCACAATATTAGCATAATTATTGTCGAAAAACAGGACCTAAGCTAACAATTAGAACACCTATTTATTATCATTAATTGGGACAAAATCGCTATGATCGAGCGAGTTACGTAGCCTTACATATTATATTAACTGCATATCATTTATTGTCGAGCAGGCCATATGATATAGGTAGCCTAAAACAAAGTGAGGTTTAATTAGAAATCAAAATGAAAACACTCCATTAATTTAGTTCATCGGGAAGGAAAACAGTTTTACTATTTATGTAGCTGACAAAAGAGTGAGCTTAAATAGTTTGTTACATATTATATAGGTTTGTATATTGTAGTCAGCTAAACAGTACATTGTGTATAGCCAATGGGTACGTTAAGCGTAGTTGTTTTTGGCTAAATGTAATCTACAATGAATGATTTCCATATTTGCACCGTGTGATTCAATTGAGGTTGTCTACTTCGTTTTCGTCTCACAGTTAAAATTAAAACATGACCATTTTTGGCTTCCTCTGAAGAAATTGACATGACATGCTTTTGTCCGATATCAAAATACGTAGACAGAACAGACGCTACAAAACACAACGCAAGTGCCTCTATATTTTATATGAAGGTTAAGTAAGTGAGTAAGCTGGTAGTCAAAACCATGCTGGCTTGGCTTGATATTTTGAACAGAATTACTTTACCAAACCAATGCGCTGTGTTAGTATGTTGTGAAAGCTAACAATGCAAAATGCTATGTCATTTTGTGACCTTCATATGGCTTGACTTCTGTTAAGTTAACTTATGTGAGCTGAGCTCAGCTTTCAAAAGAAATAACATAACATGGGTGCTTTATGCTTCTACATTTTGTGAACTTTATTTAAGCTTTAATATTATTTATATAAATACATGCATAAGGTACACATCCCTACTAAGCTTGAAGGATTAACACTTTAGACTTGAATGCGAATGGTAAATGTTGAAGGAGAAGTGCCCACATAATATAAACGGATGTAATAATATATTTTTTAAGGAAAAACATGAGAAAATCACCCGAACCAATTGAGAAACTAAAAAGATATGTGTGCAAGCTAAGAGAGACATCATCATTGTCTTCGACTTTCTTTGTTTTTCCCTATTTTTTGGGAAATTCTTTGTTAAGTATCTTTATCACCTACATGACTTGGCTAAAATGTACTCCTAGAGTTAATTGTTACATTAGATTATCTCGTACTTACTGTTATAACTTAACTTAAAGGATGATTTTGCTTTAGACATGTTTTAGAACCCAATCCAGAGTATATTTCAAAGATAAAGATAATACTCAGGAGGCAGACATGGAGGTAACATATTATTTTAGCAGATTGACCGATTGTGGTGTAGATTGGTGTGAGTTTGAGAAACTGTTACATTAGAATTAGACACTTGTTATTATAATACATAGTAGTGGCAAAACAGCTTATGTAAGCGTATCATGATAAGTGGGAAATGTAGGAAATTGAGTGTTGCAACGTAATTTGAGACGCGTGAAATTAACCGTTACTGACAACATAATTATCACATCTGCTTGCTCACTGATGAGCATGAAATCGTCATGTGCTATTCACTCAAACTCTAATAGAACCATTAAAATCTCATTTGTTTCTCTTAGCACGGCAGGACACATTAGTAATATGCATTTTTAATCGGGGACGCTTCATACTACATGATTCTAACTCTATAAGGTGGTTACAATTCGTTAGCCATGAAAATGCGTCAAAATATTTTTCGTTCCCCGTTAAAACGCTTTAATGCTAATTTGTATGAATATTTGTCGAAGCTCTCAAAGAATTTGCTAAAATTATAGTATATGAGGGATTTTAAATTTTAACCTTCCTCTTAAAGGAGAGGAAGATGCCTATAAAAATCTTCTAGGTACAAACGGAATGATTCGCTCCCCAAAAATTAGTTGTCCTTTTTATCAATCATCTGTTTCCTTGGACATTGTAATTTTTCAAAGAAAATTATAGCCCACCTTAGTAAAAATGTAGATTAGATCTTATCTTAGCCCTCATCCTTATCGTTAGTAGTTTAGAATTAGCTGGTAAGTGTTTAACGAGGATATGGTTATGCTACTGATGTTTGTGCTGATCTGGACTGGATGTTTTATTTGGTTGGATGTGGAAGTGTTGAGTTGAGTTTAGTTGAGGGGAGCTCGTAAAGATTCCAAAAGGAAAATGAATTGTTCTAACTATTGAATTCTTTGAGAACAAAAGAGGAAATCTATATCGAGCGAGCTTCTTGAATTAGCTTTTGCCTTTTCAATCTCTCCTCGATTTTCTTTTATTCTCTTGTTCTGCTTAGGGAGGATTGGATGGACTCTTAATAAGTTAACTTCCTCCAGTCATTCTTCTCCTCTCCTCAATCAAAATCCAAAGCAAAGCCAAAGCCAAGCAAACCAGTTAAACCAAGCCAAAGCAAACCAAGCCACTCAATGAGTATATAAAAAACAGCAAAAGTTTTTGACTGCAATTAGATGACTATGAGAAATCTGTTCTTTTCATTCCGTCACAAAACAAAACAATGAGGTTGAGAGCTCCTTTGCTTTGGATTTTCGATTGGACTGTAATGACTTGAGTCTTCCTTCTTATGTATATATGTATGTATCATCTCCTTCCTTCCTAAATATCGATAAGCTTATGTACACGAGCAATCTCCTCTCCTGAGCTTATCCAATCTCCAATTCAAGAAAAAACTTGACGTATTATTTATATCAAGTATTTTTCAATTGAAATACCTACTTTACTTACACTGTACATAATATACACACAATTTACTTATCAATTGGAAATTCTTTACTACTGTATTCTCACTGTACTGAGTAAAATGAACAAGCTACACCTACATTATATTAATTACCTACTTAAACAGCTAGGTAGGCAGGCAATTTTAATCTGCGTTTACTAATATACATACCAATACCAACTGTACATAATAGAGATAGAAATTGATAATGGATGTATAACATACCTTATGTTATGTAGCACCTTGAATACCTAAAGTGGAGAACCTAAGAATTTCTAAGCTGCTTTACTCACCTACTTAAATTTATAGTCAAAATTTAGTGTTACATGCTAGCTTATTAGAATATGTCTATGCATTTACTTGTTCGTATATGAACTGACATTGCCTACAGCACAAAGAAATACAGAATGAAACTCAATCTTCTTTTCTTTTCTCAAACAGAGAACTACAATGCAATCAACGGTGGATTGATAGGTGTGAATGACTCACAACAGATACACAGAAATGAAGGTAATGCTAATACTGTTGTGATTGTGATTGCATTGCGATTGCGAGCGAGGCTAAACTAAATACATATTCATATAACATACATACATAGAAGAATTTCCATTCTACATAGATCTTTACCGTAAGAAATGTTCTACAGAATGATGAAGTACCTTTCGATAGTATTTGTAAGCAGAATTTGAATTTGAAATACTTATCGATTGATAATATGTGATGTGGTGGATCTCGAATCTCATTTTCCAAACTTTATAGTTAATACAGAATACAATTACAAATACAATGTTACACTACAGGCCATGCAGTTATAAGGATTAACTTAACTTCCAAATTCTGTCCAAAGGTAAAACTATTGTAAATTCTAAAGATATCCGTTGCGGGTACTCAAATACCTAATCAAACAATGTTAGCTTTGGTTGCATCCATCATAATCATAAAATGTCATAGACAATATTTACCTGTACATGGTAACATAAATAAGTAGGTAATTCAATGCTGTTAAGATATGTAAACTGTAGAAGTAACCAGTAGACAGAGAGGTACCGAAATTAGTTGATTGGTTATACATATAGTATGTACATATAATAAAGATTTACATATTTTCAATTGTATCTACATAGCTATAGAAAGGTAATCTACTGGAATAACTTACTCATAACAATGTAATGTGAATAGTGAATGTGAATAATGAACCTTGCTTCCTTAAGTCTTAGTTTGTATAGCAATAGTAATGGTAATAACAATATAAAGGAGATAGTAGGCACTACAAGGAAAAGAGCAACGCATACTCAAATGTTGAATGTGTTCGTTGTATTTCTATAAAAGAATGTAAATGTAAGGCAATTCAATTCACTATTATTTGTTTCTAGTGTTGTGTAGTGTAGCTAGTTTATGAATTGAATGTGCATTGGGAATTTACACCTCTTTGAATTCTCTTATTTAGTTTTACTACCTGTTTTCTTCCCATTCAACTTTATATTGTGCACTAAATTTGAGAGAAAAGGAAAAAATAAGTTTGCTATAGCTTTTGCTATGCTATATGCTATGATCCAGTCCAGTCCAGTTTTACAACGGACAATACATCCAGCACAATGTAACAATACTGGGCATTACAATAAAACTAGCGAAGCACAAAGTCTACAACAATGTCCTGCAATAATAGCAACACCCTAAGCTATAAGATAACTAACAAACATTTATAAGCTGAACAACAGCAACCTGATTTGACCCAGGTGTGTCAAACAATGGGCCAAGAATGAGAACCTACGCAGTATTCTTACTTCTTACTAAACCATACTTTATGTGTATGCGTGAATGGTTTGACATTGCATTGGATTCGATATATTATATTATACTATACATGCTGTGTAGTACTATGTTCGTATTTATTATATGTATTTAAGGGTTTATTTATGCTGGATAAAATCTGATATACAAATAGTTATATAGTTTGTCGCTTTTCTTGCTATGAATGACGACGGTGTACGGTGAGGTGACCCATGCAGGTGCACAGTGCACCCAATTCTTCTTCTTCTGTAGGTACTTTCATTTCACGTTCACCTTCCTCTTTTCTTTAGTTTCTTTGGCTTCCTTCGATTCACTTCACAGTGAGTTAAGTTAAGTCAGTGAGAAGAAGTAATGTAGTTTAGTTAAGTTAGTCATGTATGTGGACTACAACCTACAACTCTTTCAAAGATCCGACGGTCACGACAGTCACATTGTCGCCAGAATACAAAAATCCTTTTATGAATGAACAAACTTACTACAGTTGCAGAAAGAGACGAAAATAAATTTAGCTACGCTATCTTCTGTGACAGAAGCAGTTTGTATTTTCCATTATCTTACAATGAACACACATTCTATATACAGGTATAGATATTTATATATTTATTGTACAAGAAGACATTACCTGAGTACATAATAATATAAATATATAAGATCATCATATACAGAAAGCAAAAGGCATTAGGTTAATAAGTACGGTAGATAACAGGAATGTATTTTGAAGCATATTTGAATACGAAATCTCAATATACATGTGTATAGTATAACTCTAATTACATGCAATTAACTAAAGCAGATTGTATTGCATTTTACTGACATTATTTTTACTCTTTTTCAACATCAAATAGCTGTTAAGCCTTAAAGGGAGTGAAAAATCCGAATAAATATATTTTCAGTTGCTTCCTTGTTTTATAATTCCAGGTTGTTAAAATTGAGTTCTGTTGAAATACAATATAATTCCAATTTAGAAAGCCTTCGTATTGTAATGCTTGTGCTTAGTGCAGTAGAAATATTTGCATAGCTCGTATCATGTATAGTTCAATATTCAATATTGTTTCTGTCATGCTACTATGCTGCAACATGCAGCAAAGTGATCAAGAAGAATAAAAATTTCTCCATGTACTATTCACTAGATAAAATACTTAATTCTATAAAATTATAAATGTTCATTCAGTTATAAGGAAGCCTTCTTTACAAGATCGTTTAGCTAAAATGCAGGAAGAATAAAAAAATTATCGTAAAATTCAATGCCAGAGTCGAGGTCGTGTTATTCCGTGCCACCTACAAGTCATTGATTCCAGTTGAGTATATTATGTAGATACTATTTAACATGCCATGCCACCCCTGAAGACATAAAACAATAAATATTTGCTTTCACAGTTACGGCACGTCATGTGATGCCAAGTGAATTAGGTCTGGAGTTAAATCAATGATTTAATTTGTTTGACAAATCATAATACTAAAATGATAAATGCATTCTTTCTATCTATCTTTCATCTACCTATACAATATATACAAATACTCTATTGATATAAATAGTATAGTATATATGCGCACTTATTCTGTGTCGTTATTATATTGTAGTCATTGTGTATAGTCTACATTAAGCATTGTTAATCATACTGTACCAAACAAAGCTCAATGCATAAGTATATTGTATGTATAGTAAACTATGATAATACTTACATAGGAAGAAGATACAAGTGCTTATCTATATAAATAGCTAAAGAAGCATCAGGATAGATAAAAGTATAAGAACAGAGGGAATAGATTTCACTTAGGATCGTAGGAATGGAATTCCTGCTGGGCAATCGCAACAGGTGTTTCCAGAGGTGTCTTTGAGAGCTTCAAAAATGTCCTGTAAATGGTCTGCCCTTTATTGTCCAACCCTGAGTCTGATCCTTATCTCGGACCAGAGAAACTCATGTGTTTCTCATCAGGGGTGTGAGAACAGAGCACGGAGCTCTGACTGAGACCTTCCCATCAGTCCAAATGGCCCATCTCTCCATTCCATCCATTCCATTCTCAATCCCACTAACTTAACCAAACACCAACCCCAATGCATTACTTACAATGCAATGCAATGAAATTGTTTCTTTTATTCTTATTCTCTCTTATTCGTATATATCTCACTAGAATAACCATTTGTAATACATAACATATAGAACATGTATATAAATTTTTACTAACTATATACCTCCATTTACTAAGGTATGTTACAGGAGGAGTAATAATATAACAATGCGGGTTATACAAGTATAAAGCATAAAACAACGAGAGAAAACCAGACCAGCAGTTGCACTAGACTTGAGGACTCCACTTCACCGATGCCCTTCTTACTTTCTATAAGTAAAGTCCCCTTATATCTGTATATTTATGTAGAGCTAATATCTTTACGTCTACATAACCAGTTCATATTAATATATATATAACAGAATAGGTACTTAATAACAGCAAGACTTAACTTGACTTAAGTTGCCGGAGATGAGACAGCTTCCCCTGCTACTTCTGTGTACATACTTACGCACCAGGAAAAAAACATCAATGAACATTGGAATTTTAGGAATTCACAGATACATTTTTAAAGCTTTTCAGGTTGTGTGAACGTAACTTACATAAAAGTAATATCCCGCATAGTAGTACTTGGGTATATTATTGCTTACATTACATTTGTTGTGTTACCTTTGACACTACTAACACGCACTACACACAAGTACATACTTGCGTAATTTAATAAAGTAATCTCATCATCTAAATTTGGGCTTTCATAATTTGTGGATATTTTCACGAAGTACTACAAATAGAATTTAGCTGGAGTTGTATTTACTAGAATAAATCTATATGGACATATATAGTCAACAATTTTTGAATATGCAAAAGTTATGCTGTAAGACACTTACATATTGCAACGCAACCTATTTAATTAGTGAGATGTGGTTTCAGGTTTTCCATTAACTTCCTACTTCTAATGGGAATGACACGATAAATATAAAATATTGGACAAAAATATTCATGACATTTCACTGCTTGAAGTACTTTAGCTATTTTAGAGTATTCCCAGTCGTTGTACGTTTAGATTTTAGATATTGCAATTCCACAGTCCACAGTATGCTTGGTCCTTGTATTAAATGCAGTTACCTGTTTGACAATGAAATGAACGTGCACTTATATTTGTATGTACTACATAATATTTTGCGTTAGTTTATACAGAAGACAATTGTGTTTCATTCCTTGGCACTTGAACTGAATGTACTTGAACATTGAATGAGGAACTACCTACTTGTCCACTTCACTTACGATTTCCCTTTTAGGTTTTGACGTAGGTACTTGTTTCTTTACGCTGCTCTTTACTACACATTCCAATCCAATACCATGCAATCAGCCAACACAGCACAGGCAGATCGGCATTTGTCGTTAGTCTTTCTTTAGAGGAATGTGAACCGAATGAAGCCACTTATCTTCAACTCAGCACTTTACCTTCTCTTTATATTACCTTTTCATATTTTGACTTGGAATGGCGTGAGAAAAGAATTCCATTCTATGAGATCCTTTTGCGTAAGCAGACTTCGCTCACAATTATAAATCAACGCACACACATGTCTTACAAATTATACAATAAATATTAGCAAATTGTTGTACATTCATGAGAGCAAATTAGTATTCTAAAGCTATTCTAATAAATGATGTAGTCATGTAAGTTTGCCTTAGCACAATTGGTGCTATTTGAGTTGTTGTATGCACCAAATAGTTATCATAACTCTATCATATTGAGCAACAGTCAAATCTACGCTCAAAAACTGCTTAAAATATTCCCATTACTTAACGGGAACGTTTTTCCTACATTTTTTAGGAAAATACAAAAATAATTCCATTGATTGCATTCGCATTCTCGCACAACTTTTATCAGTATTTGTCGATGTATTTTATATTTATAGATGATTCCCAATTAAACTTTGTATAACATCTGCAGAAATGTATCCAACCATTTAAAAAGTTTTTTAATTAATCGTATACCTATTTCATTAATAGTTAGTATCAACTGTACCAACGGAGAAATTTTTAAACTCATTTTGCTATCCAAGTATTAAATGTGGTTAAAACTTAACCTATAATCGATAATGCTAGATCTACTATTTATAAACAGAACAATATCTTTATATTCAGTTCTGCTGTTTTCGTTGGACAACTTGAGGAAATACTTAACTACCCATGATTTTTTGCGACGAGTACTTATGTTTAATAGGTCCAAGTATCCATTCCATCTCGGAATGAACTGATATGCATCGATGGATAAACGATAAACATGCAAACGACCTGAATTTGGTTAAAGGGGGAGAGGACAGAGAAAAAGAGACTACTATGAAGACATAAATTGAAAGGAGTTTTCTGATAATGATCGCAGATGTAAAGATTTATCGTTAGTATTGCTGCTTTGTTGTGATACAGAGAGAGATTGAATTTCATTGGAGTAGATGAGAGCACTTGAATAAAAATTTCATTTCAAGGATGATTGAATGTTACATAGAAATTAAAATGGGCTACATTATGTTTTCCATTATGTAGAACTTATAGTAAAAAGGTACTTTGTACTACGTCTATTAAAGATAGAAAGTACCTTTACATAAAACTAGTGCACTTATTAAAATTCAAATGCGATCATCATCTAAAGGAATGCCATCTGCTCTTGTATTATATTATAGGTAAGAGACTGGAGACTGGATAACTCAAGTGGTCTGCTCCTGGTTTGGGCTTAGCTGGTCTGATTCAATTTTATTAGAGATAGCATCTTATGTTCACTCGTTTTCTATATTGTATATGGTAGCCCACAATCAATTATGGGACAGCGATAATGTGACAGGACCAGGATCACCCTAATATAGTAATTAACAACAATAGTATATGATTTGAGTATAGCAAGTACTAATAAGTGTAACTTTTAAGTTCTTTATTAATACAGCTGAAAATAATATATTTCGCTAAAACATACTTAGCTAATATATTTGCAGCTTCAAACATTATATCAGCTTTGTATCAATCGATATCGTTTAAGTAACTGGCTGCATTAGTTTACGGTTTATTTATTTACTAAGGACAATATTAGAGAAAAAATTAATGTTGGGACCCAAGGAATTATGTAGATAATTCAATAACTATATTCTACACAATATAAAAGTTGAATGCAAAGTCCTCATAAAAATATTGAACTGAACTGACTGGTATGGCAATGGCGATGAATGGAATTCGATTGAGGTAAGTAGGGTAGACATAGACTGAACAGAGTATCAACAAATGTATTTACTACACAGAAATTGGAGGACTAACTCAAGTGGACACTTAACTCGGATAATATTATTGTCGAATAGATACTTATAATTTGATCCTTAAGTGGTCAGGACAGAGTTATGATTGGATTGACGTTTTAATACAGGCTTGACTGGCTCAAGTGTACTAACTTAGGAATAGGCACTCTCTTAGCGTCTCTAAGTTGTAAGCTAATCACCAAACTTTTCTATAGGTTGACTACCATTTCATACTTTTTTTCCCAATACTATTGCATGCATATGTAGATAGGACATTTTACTACTTCGCTTGCAACTTTAGGGTGATAGTAAATCTTACCTTTGCCTTTTTTGCTAGTTGAAATTGTTGAAACCTAATTAAATCATTTGGACTATTATGTATTGCTTACTTACTTATACCGCTTTCCGGAAGAGCACAACCATGGGCTTGAATTTTTAATATTAAGAACTTAATATCTTTATTAAGATTCATAATCGAGAAGCGACGGTATGTATCTTACGATTGTAAGTGGCGATACCCAAAGTTACTTTAATAGGATAGGAATTTTGGTAAAACGTGAACACAAGAATATTTGGGAAAAACAAAAATAACACGTATGGTTTTAGTTATGTCTAAACATAAGTTAGATTTATGTGTATTGTAGGTTTTGGCTTACGTATATTTCATTTTGACGCAAGATTATGAAGTCTGCCATATTGGCGTGTCAACATATTGACTTGACTTCCTTTTGCAGATCGTTGTCAGTCCTCTAGCCAACGGAACCAACCAAACCAAGAGAAGGACAGTCTACAGTAGTCTTTTGCTTGTGTTATATTTGTAGTTTGCAGAGTAGTCCATTTCATCTTAGATACAAAATACACACAAACAATGGATTCAGAGAATAACTGTTTCGTAACATTTCATGTTTCTACTCTGCGAGAGTTTCTGCTGTCAAGTTTAAGAAAAAGGTCTGTCTATGCCTTCCTTGGCTTGCAATCCAATTCCTTCTACTTGTTATTGTTAGCTTCTTATTCTGTTCTCCATTCATCTTTCTTATTCTTTGTTGCTTGCTATTTGTTACTCACTCAATGTTTCTTACATTATTGTACTGAAAATATAGTGGATGGTGGATATACTATGTAGTATATACTTAAGGCAACAATTCGCATTGTAAGTTAAATAATATGACGAGACGCTCGCTCACTCTTGTTTGTCGTCAGAAGTACTAACAAACCAGACCTAGACTAGAGGTAGTGCATGGAAAATACAGTGGAAGAATTTACCTACCGTATTTTTTCAACTAACTTCCTGTGGGAGTTTTGTGACAGATCAGATCACAACTCTTTGGACCTTAAGACAAAGGAGTTAATTAAACTTGAAAGATATAGGTACAGAATCGATTTTAGTGCTAAGTATTCTATACTATACTCGTATATTGCTGAATAATTACAATATTTATAGCATATGATTATTTGCAAAATTTTTGCATAAATATGCAACTTATGTTCTTCAAAAGTGATTTTCCAATTCTAAGTGCTTATGAACTTACAATCTAAATAAAATGGTCAATTTTTTGCAAAGCCTGTATTTAAGGTGTACTTACTCTACTTATGTACGTAGCTGAATGAACCCTACCTTAAGTCTATGTGCTGCCCTTCACATACATACTGTACTGTAGCTGCAAAATTTTAAAAGTACTGATAAGTGTGTAACCCTTACGTACGATTAGTTTTCTGTTATACCCTACGACAGTGTTAAACTAATAAATCATTATTTCCGACCAAGTTCAGCTAAGCAAAGCGAAACACAGTTCGTATATAGGTTTCAGTCGTGCTCCGACAGAATTAATATTAAGTCATAATATATGATGATACCCAACCGGGAGTTAATTGGGAAAATGCGGTACAAAACTGAGTGAGCATTTCTTGCTACAGAGAACATGGTAGCACAGTACAGAGTACAGTATGTTATGTAGCACAGAGCAGGAGAAAAGTTTTAAAGGAAGCCACGGGGAACAGAACAGGAAACGAAAAAGAAGAAAGCTCACTCGCACACAATTGTACATTGTATAGTGCAAACAATGTGAAACACAAATATAAAATAACATAACTATGGCACAAGTAAAATATAGCGATATATTTTGCAGACTGCTAACATAGCATGCAATGTAACATAAGGATATGATTTTGTAAAGCGTAGTGTGGGATTCAAAACTTGCTATACCAAACAAACACACAGATTCACAGTGAGTCAGTTTTAGCAGAGAGAGAAAGAGAAAATCATGCTTTGTACTTTGTACTGTAGTACTATTATATGTTGTTCTTTATTTGCTCCAGTTATTGTTAGTCCTTCAGGCAAGCGCTAGTAGCCGTCCTATATATAGTAAAAGCAATAGTCTTTGCTAATACATTATAATAGTACTTTCAACATTGGAAGTTCTGAATAGAGAAAAGAAATAAAATGTGCTAGCAATTCGAAAAGGGAAGAAATAACTCTGCCAGAATATAAAGAAGAGGAAAGCATGCTTTCTTTCAAAATGAAAAACTACATAAGCTCTGTTGTGTTTCTGTTTTGACTTTTGAATTACTTAGACTGCATGAATGAAATACTTCTTTTCTGGTATGTAAAGGAATGGATATATGCAACATAACATAGGTAGGGGACAATTCTACATACATTGCATTATTAAACTGCATACCTTAATATATAAATACATGCTGGTTGTAAATATAATATCGTACCCATATTAAGTATTTGGTTCATATTGCATTATAAAATGATACATTTCATTTAAGAATACTATGCAAGCTATTAGAATCTATCGGTATACTTATCAATACATTGATATAATACTTAAGCTATACAAAATAATGTTATTAATGCAGGGCAAGGTGTCATTGCATTGGGGAATCTTCTATTTGGTTCTAATGACTACTTACTAACGCAAGTTATAATGACATTACATTATCCACAAAAAAATGCATTGCCGAAGATGACAGCAAACAAGTAAATATAATTGCATATGCATAATATGTCACCAATTGCCAATTTGAAGCTCTTGTATCATGTAAAAACTATTTTAGCTAACTACAAGTTTTTTTGTCCAAATTTAACGCTGTTAAGATTTTATGTATAAGCAGAAAGCTACAGCGTACAGAACACTAAATTAAGTAGCTATTTATGGTATTTATGGCATATACCATGTATAATATGAGGTGTATTACACACCAACGAGAGGAATTGCCACTTTTAGAACATTTATGAACGGTAAAGGTACAAATATGTTTAAACAGTGAGCTTTAATTTGATTGTGTAAAACCACCAGCTAATAAATGGTCGGCGGAAGTAATGGTGAAGGGGAAAGATCGACTCAGTTTAGTCAGCTGTAATAGTACAGTTGAGCGAAAAAAGTTGTTTGGAGGAAAGGAAGTAGAGTAGGAGAAATAATGTACATACAAACATCATATGCTTTCCTACTCGAAACGAAAGAAGAAAAAGGGGTAATAGAAAGGAAAGAAAGGCAATACTTATTACACTATGCTATGTTATGTAATATGAAAGCTATCGTTGCACAAGTGCCTTCTACAGATATACTATAACATTATTAGTTAGGTAAATAGCTATCTACTAAGCACGTAAGCATATAAAATACCATAATATATTTTCCCTTGCCCAAGTGTCATATTTATCAACATAACACTACCAAATCAGTGCGGTGCGGTGGTGCTGGTTCTGTCAGTGCATTGGATTTAACTAACCAAAAACGAGCGAGTGCAGTCAAAGTCTAGTGTTTTCTTTGCCTGAAAGTTGGCTGATGGGGATAGGAAAGCAAATAAGCAGGAGGGGTGGTGGATGTGGATTACCAACAAAAAATCAACTGGAGTGAGATAACGAGCCCCAATACGCCTTTCTAAATGCTTGAATAATCTTTAATCTACTCATTTGCAAAATACTTACATACATTTTATGCATTTCAATTTCCACATAATAAATCAAGATGATAATTGCTTACACTGCAATTAAAATAAATAATCACCACATTATTAATCATAAACACTTTAAACTGGTAGGTTAAATAAAGTAAGTATATTATATTATGGTAAATCTTCCTATTAAGTAAATGTGGTTAATGAATTGCCAACTATTGCTGTGTACATAGTCAGTAATGATACTACCAGTACAATAATGCTTCCAGTAGAGTTAAGATAAGAATTATTGGAGTTTGCATGTATTTAAAATTGTAAGCCTAGAATCAAAGAATGAGCCGCAAAAGATTTTCTTCCGCTTTTCCATTGAACATTGACGCTAAGAAGTTTCGTTTTATGGTTATGAATTAGAATAAATAATCGTAGATGTTAATGAACTTAAGGACAGAAGGTAACTCCATATGACATGACATAGAATTGACATAATACAATACAATGCTTGAACGAATGTCATAAGTAAAACATAAATAATATGCATACAGTACACTAAACTACACACATATTTAGTATAATATTCTCTACACAAAGATACTTTGGCTTTAGCTTGGATTTCCATAGAAAACTGAAAGTTTCAAACTTCTCGTAATACGACAATCGCAAAGTAAAAGAGGATTGAAAGGGACATAACATATTAGTAGGTATAAACGAATCGAAGGTATTCTCCGTTGTCTGCATTTGACGTTTGTATGCATATTGTCCAGAGGACAATGGGTTGTGAGCGATTCCAACTGGCTTTTGTGTCCTACCAATATTAACAATAGGTCCACTACATTCAGTACACTTCTGTTCATATATTAAATAATATGTACATACATACATAAATACCTAGCTACTGATAGCTCCTTCTTGCTTGAATTATTCGTAAAATACATACTATTCTGCAAATGTACACAAACTTTACTAGATATCAGAGGAAGTAACAATCAGATTATATTATAACACAACACAACAGAGGAGAAAACTACCACTGTGCATATACAAATACATAGTACAGTACAACATTCTCAGCACATCACATCAAAACCCTTCTATGGAAAAGTCCAAAGCAAATCAACTCAACTGCAAGCATACTCTACCCCACAATGCAATGTCTACTCAATTCAAGTTGGAAAAATTCAAGAAAATCCTACTCAATTCATGCTAATGTAAACTAAACTGCAAATACAATACATACGTCACAATGCATACACACACCTTGTACGTATTTCTTTGCATTTGGGTTTCTATTCCTTCAGCTTCGCCCTTCTACTTAACTGTCATCGCTTACTTTTACAAACTTTGTGTAGTAAATGGACAAACCGATAAACAATTCTATTGAGCACATGCACAAGCTTGAATTAAAAGATATTTCAATTTTCGAAGCACAATTAACTCTTTGACGCTTTCAGTATCATCATTTAACAATTCACATTTCTTCTACGTAACTAAATCGGACTTTTAATAGGAGTATTGTTAAATTAAACTACAAAGATGATTAACTAACAATTGAACAATTTGGCATACTTAGGTTCTAGATATAATGTGGGCATAATCGGAGGAAGCAAAGATTTAAGCAATTCTCTAGTTTAATAGTATCTAGGTACAATCTAACGTTCATCAGAATTCGAAAGTTATGGACAATACCAAGAACAGCTTACAGTATTTAATTTCAAAATTTTGTCCAGCTTTCGCTTTCGTAATCGTTCATGTTCGTATAATGCCAACTGAACTGAAAATACTGACAATAAGTTAACAGTAAGTAAGGGTACATATAAGTATGCCGACACAAATCATATAAGTAAAAGGCTGTGTAGTAACATTATGAATGTAAATTATATTATTTTAGAAGCTCGAGGAATACATGTTAAAAGCGAAATGGTTTTTTTATTATTTATTTCAACGTTTCAACGGTCACAGATCTCATTCTTCTACAGGAAACATGAGATGGAATGAAACGTTTAACTATGGGTACATGTTGACATTTAGTGAGACAGTAAAGTATACATAATGTCTTCCTCGAGCTTCTCAAATAATATAATTTCCAAAAATCTCCGAGGATAGAAAATTCTGAATATATATTTATTATGTTTGTACAAATCTAGCTGATGTATCTCACACTTCTAATTATATGAATTCTGTGTACTTCGTATGCTGTCTTATGCCTGCTTACATCAGTCTGTACAACATGTTATTAGCATTAGAAAAATAGTATATAACTTAAATAGGAATTTTTCCACATGGTTAGATACGTAGAAATGTCAACTGCTTAATCGAATGGAAGAGGAGAAATCTCTTTATTAAAAAGTTAGTCTCCTACTTACTAACTAACGATGAGTAAAATGGAATGCAAAGTTGTTTACGTATTTCTTTTGGAAGGTTTGTTGGGAATGTGAGGAAATATTTTATACTACGCATTGTATTTGATTGTGCAGTGACTATTACTGCACAATTCTGTTGTAGAGAGCTGAGTGAGTGAGTAGTGAACTGAACTGACTGTTACTGTTAGCATTGTGAATTGTATTATATTGTCCTCTTCAACAACAACGGAAAAATATATATCAAGTTAGTTTGTATTTTTGAACGTTACTTTGAGTTGCTTTGTATGTAAGTATGTTTAGTAAAGTGAAGCCAAAGCAAAGCAAGTGAAGTAAGTAAACTCAAAGTAAAGGGTAGTCAAGGAATTAGGCATGAAGAATATCCCTGTGCAGAATATAAGTAAAATATATCTATGCATATGTCCTAGGCCCACATTACCGCCAGCACTACCTATATTCACCACATCTTTTAACGATACAGTAGGTACTTAATAAAAGATGAAATCAATTTCACAAAAATAGAGAAGCTTTTTCTTGTACACTAGTTAGTTATAATTTTTGGCGCTTTTTCTCATTGATATCTTTCTAAAGAACCTTTTTCGATAAGTTCCATAAAATTTGCAAACTACTAAAACCTTCATTGGATGTATTTACATTAAAGGACAACTGGACAATTTAAAAAAATTGCCTTCCTGAAATATGATTCCTATTAACTATGATGCTTATAAAATAGAAGTGTACCATATAGTACGAGTTGAAAGGTGGCTGCTTCAGTTCAGTCCATCCATCTTTTTGGTACATATAAGTCGCCCACTAGAAAACGTACTGGTAAAGTAGAGCAACCAAAGTTTATATATTATTATGTACCAGTAGACTACTTAAAGACGTTTATGTTTATAGAGTTTATGTCTTATGTACGTACTTACTTAGTACTTACGCTTACTCTAGATACGTAATGTAACATAATAATATAACGCGCGTCTCCTATTACTATAGTCACTTGAAAATGAAAACCAAGAAAAGTAGTGGAAGAGAAAAAAGTTTTTTATCATTTCATTTCGATTCTGCCACTCTGATGCTTCTTGGCTTTTGAAAAAAGGGAAAATAGAAATGAAAGAAAACCTCTTCTTCACTTCAACTCGAGTTTGAATTCCTTATTCTCTTCTCTATTCTGTTGTCTGATAGATGCTTCTTGGTTTGGTTTGGTTGGCGTTATGTGTTATGTTATGTTATTCTATTCTCCTCGTCTATTCTATCGTAGCAGACTATTCTATTCTACTCATTCTCCTCTCTACTATTCTATTCTATTCTCGTCTATTTTACTATTCTGGTCTGGACGAGTTGGAAAACTCCTTTCAACAGTCAACTCAACTCCAACAAATAATATAATCTCTTCTGTCTCCATTGTGTATGCGGTGTTATTGACATTTGTATTTCTGCCTTCCGCGTAAACCTTTCAGAATTGACTTTGAATTCAATTCAATTGCTCTACTCTACTCCAATGTACTCTTCAGTCTTCTCAAAAACTGACTGAATCTCCTAACTCTATTTTTGCTTACGTAAGTGGGTACCTATACAACAACACACAACACAAATACAACATACATAACAAAGTCTACCTGTCTTCTACTCTTCTTTAACAAATTCCTCGTTTATGTTTCCATGCACAACTTTCCCCTGGACAGGCAGACTTAGAAGTTACTTTATTCGAGTCACAAACTTAAAACCTGGAATAAACAGACAGTCAATGCATAAACACACTTTTCAGGAAATTATGGGTTAAAATATGCTTTTTTCATGTTAACGTTACTTAAGTAGATGTCAATACCTGTATACAAGTAGTAGTTGTGTGATGCTATATTTTAAGATTACATTTAAGATTCAAATTCATTGGCCTAACTGAGATTTAAATACTTGAATATAGTTTAAATGTTGATTTCAAACAAATCTTGCAATAAAGTTGGCATAAAGCTACGTAGAATATATAATATCACAATAACGTAGTAAAAATAAATGGTATATTAACACATTTAAAGATGAAACCACTTTCCTTAATTTCAATGGAATGTAAAAAGAGATATCCTTAAAAATGTGCAACCTTATTAATGCCATATGTAAAGGGATCGGGGAATGTTCTTTTAAAATATGCATTCTTCCAACGTTGAAAACTAAATGCTTAAATAAAATAATAATAGTTAACGAAAGGTGCATACAGGTACACTGAAGGTATGTCATTTATAAAACCAAATAAGGGGTATAAGATGTTGTAATAAGAAAAGAATACCTTTGTAGAATTTATTTCCTAAACAATAACAGTAAAAGCCTGTACCGATTAGTTATGTGGACACTTTTGCTAGTAAATATCAGAAGCTTTCCTCTTTTCATTTCATAGGTCATTTATTTCTGACGAACCGGTAAATACGTTAGCTATTCACTAAACGATATGGTAAACAAAAATTCCAGTGTTATATGTACACAAACCGATACCTACCTTATACTATCATTATACCTTTACTATACTATGCTAAATGTGGTGTGCATACTTTAAGGTACTAAACTGAATTGATTTGTGTATAAGTACTTATTGTTAGAAGTGTAACAGTAAAAGAGCAGGTCCGGTAGTTGATGCCATTGGAGCGTACATCACATAAAAGTAATTCATCAAGAAGGAATATATCATTCAAAAGTTTATTGTCTCATCTTGTTTGACTTGTATTTAGAAAGACAAACCTGAAATTCACACTTGCATGAATAAGTCACCGTCAGCGTATAATATTGTATTCAAAGATTGGATTAGAAGCTGTCCTCCTCCTCACACCAAATACAAATGAAGTAGACCATAGGAGGTAGTTTCTGTTGGTACATTTATAGAACCCCTGGAAAATAAAGTGTCGGCAACCATGAATTGTGGCCACCTAAAGAGTTGCTCAAGTGTTATACTGAATGGGGGTCACTTAGGAGGTCACTTTTGTGTTCTCTTGTCTTCACACAAGAATGTGTTCATCATTCTTTAGCATTTCAACTTCATCAATACATGGATTTCTCAAATGCAGGCACTATTGTTACTTAAATGTTGAAAATTAGGCAATTTAATTTATAGAGACTATACTTACAGTTATTATAGCAAAACTCGTCGTTATCTACATGCTGCATATTCAAATAATACTTTCCACAAGTTTCCTTGTGAATTATTATTATTGCCAACTGAATGTATGCAAAATGGGATCAATTCATATTAAGCTAAACAATCAATAATTGCAAAAAACGGGATACGTTATGAATTAGTTGTACATAGTTTAAATTTGGGTTTGGCTCACAACAATAAATGTGCGCTTGGGACTTGCTAATACAAAATTAGTTGCCTGAGAATGGTTTACATTATTAAGTTGTACTTCCATCCTAGTAATTATGCTGTAGATATCTGCTTACTTTCTACAGTATTTTTAGATAACATGTTATTGAAATTAGTAGAGTAAATTGTAAATTAACATTTCATAACGAAATTATGGTAGTAATTTGTAATTGAATATTAATTTAATGCGCAAGAATTGCCAAATTACATAGGTAAGTACTTTATCTTATGAAATTGTCCTAAATCATGTTTTTATACAGTCGCTTCCAGTTGTGCTTAAGGTATGCATGCCCAAGGTACCTGAAAGTCTAAGAGTTTCCACACAACACCAAAATACAAACACAGGCAATCTTTATAAAGATAACTAAACTACTGATACCAACTTAACTAAACCTGGCCTCGTCGGCATTTATTTGTCGTTAAACTCTGGAGAGGAAGAGGCGAGGGCCATGCTTGTACTGTTCTGGCCTTGCCTAAGCGGCAATGTTGAGGTGTAATAAAGTCATCCGGTGTAATTGAAAGCTGCTTGTGCTCAACAATAAAAGAGAATAACTCAGAACAAATTGTTATGTTATGTCTTATGCCTTGTCTCTCAAACTATTATTTAAGTCTCTTCTTATTACACATGCCTGTAATGTAGTAGGTACTTATTAGTTTAGTCTTGAATCTTGTTTTCCTTCTTTCTCTGTGTATGCATTATTAATATTACTATTGCTCATGTCGTAAAAGGGAGAGGTCTTACTGTATAGTACCTCTTCCCATTATATACTTTCTATACTTGATGTAAATCAGTAAGTAAGTAATATTGGGTTCTTCCTTCCAAGCAATTCATAATATTAGTATGTACATTACATGCAACTATATGGAATATTGCTATATTAGCAATACACCTTAATTTCTTATTTAAAAATATTTTATAGTGTAGCAATGAATATACGTGTTAGGTAGACAATTCCTTGTGGCTCATGGAACCCTCTGTTTATGCATGAGCTCCCAATTTTGACAATAAGCGAAAGTTAATTCAGGGAAATTCAATTCGCATGTCGATAGAGCACTTTTGTGATATTATTGACCTGTCTTATAATTTTAGCACGTCCAAAGAAGTATATTCGTATGCTGCCCACGTGGCTTATATGCCAGTACCTATACTACATATACCTACTACCCATACAAATCAAATTCCAAAAATTAAATATAAAGTTCCAAATACATTTAAAGCAGGGAATAAAATTTCACTATTGCGAATTAATACATTTTAGCTTGTCAATTATCTGTATACTAGTATAAGCTAAAAAAAGAAGAAAAAATAGAAAATCTGTATAATATATGTATATGTATAATACAGGAATCCATGTGCCTGATGATACTATAAGAGTACAACATATATTATGGCTAAATAAGACGTAAAACGAAGTTTTTTAAAGACAACTCGCCATGTTGTTTGTATGTACCAGGACAAAATTAAGTTATAAGCATAACAGTTTACCTTCCAACTTTGTAAACTTTGTATGTCTATTAAATAGTTAGTAGCTGCAATATAGCATTTAAAATTACAATTTACTTTATATTTCACGTGCACCTGTGCTCATAGGACTGACACTAACTATTGTAGTGTATGTTTAGCTCAGATGGTTGAATGCACATCAACTGAACTGAGCTGGACTGAAAGCTATGCATGCATGAAGCGGATTCAAATTCAATTCGACCATAAGAATAAGATCCTTTCTTGTAACTTCTACAGATAGTATATGCATTTAAGTGTACTTTGTAACTTTAGGAAGAAAGCATAGCTGACCTTTTGATACACCTAATTATAATCTGTTAGAGGAAAATGTGTTCATAACGAGGCCATTCAGGATCCACAATGAAAAATCGAGCGTAATAGAATAGCATAGAGAGGGAATTCTTTGAGCCAATAAAACAAATTGCTTGCCACCACAATCAACTTGTAAGGGAGGCGATAATTGCTTGTTCTTCCGATTCTTTGCTTTGATAAGCAAATGCCTATATGTAACTAAACTTCCTATAATAAGCAATATAAATGTATTATCTCTAGTATTTAGAAGTCCTACCTTTTGTAGTTATTTACTTATTTTTGTATTTCTACAATTGTGTAGCAAGGATTTGAATACAAATAGGCTTAAAAGCTACCTACTACCTATCGTATAACATATAAAGAAGGTAATAACATGTATTGTCGCCTATTGTCCATATTACAAGTAATAAACTAATGAAAAGGTTAATACATTTTATTTTATCTAAATCTGTGTAAAATATAATAGATAATAGAAATTCTAAAGGTCATGCCATGCCATGCCAAACCAGATCAGACCAGATGTGAAACACGGAGAGTTTTCTTTCTCTACTCTATTAAACATGTTGTAAGTTGTAATGTAAGTTGTAAATGTGTATTCTACTACTTAAGTATACAACCCGTGTTATGTACAGGTAAATAATAAGAATATTAAAGTTATTTAGTAATAAAGGGAAGAGCCTGGGGAGGTTAAGTTGTATTAGGACGAGTGTGTTGTAGATTATATGTAGTACAAGATGTTTAACACCTTGTTATCCATCCCTTTAGATGTTTAAAATCGTATTAGGATAGTTATAGGGAGGAAAGAGGATTGTTTGGATGATGTGGTGTCATAAAACGCAAAGTCAGTTGGTCCTCCTGGGGTAAGATGTGAGCGTATGCTGGTAGTATTGTTTTAATTCCATTGTTTACGACTTGCATTACGACCATGGACATTAGTTTTACAAGGGAAATTTGTAAGACTTCCTCAGGATTAGAATTTCCTTCGCTTCTGACTTTACTTCTCTTGTTCTTGTACTTATGTTATGACTTATATTGTTTAACCGCTTTTCCTTTATATTTTAGTTAGCGTTTAGTTTAACATGAAGTATAAGCTATGTAACTATACACTCTATACTTTACCTAGTTATCCAGTCCAAGTAAAATAAAAGTATTTATTTTATGTGAGCCAGAGCCAGGTAGTATGATGCACAAATGCAATAGAAAGAGTAAAACCACTTACTTACCAGTTGGGTACTTTGTTCAACTTCCAATTACAAGTATTACTGGTAGTTAAACTAGCGAAGCAAAGCAAAAAATGTCCTGTTGTTTCTTTTTTGTTCTTATCCCTTAAGAAAAGATTGTCGCACCTGCATGCACCTTCTCCTCATCTCAAATCTCAACCTCAACTCTGACAGACATACCTGCTGACTTTGGAACTGCTAGCCTGCTTGGCGTCTCCAAATCACGGGAGGAACCTCCTGTACGGAATTTCAATTTAATTTTCAACTCTTTGTTTATTTATAAGACAATTTAACATTCATGGACGCATCAGAGCTATATCTATGCTTAAAGTAGGTAAATATACATGTGTACACTTAGTTCTTCCTCTTAACTATTTACATGTACATATTTTAGATGTTAAAATGAATTTTTTAATATTCTGTTATAAATTCCAAATTATGAACTTACGAGTATTACGATCATTTGCATTTGTATGTAATTTGATTTGATTGTGTTGGATTATTCACTAAACACTAGTTTATCATTTTGTATGAATGCAATGCAATGCATGGAAGACTAATAATGCTACGCTTGACCTCCATAATACATAGTAAATGATGATTCATAGTGAAAGAGGAAATTAAATGGTCGTTTGAATGGGAGTCAAGTCGCTACATTAAACCTTACCAACTGTAAGTTAAGGGACATATCAAAAAATGTTTCAAAAGGGTGGGGATAAGTGAACTAGCACAATAAACTAAATAAAAAAGCAGAACAGATGGAAGATGTGAGTGAATGAGTGAATGCAATGCATTATTTACGTAGACATTACATTATTATTATCTTTAGAGAAGGACGAATGACGACTTGGTTAAGTTTTTCGTTTAAGATTCCTTCTAAAATGCGTTCAATGCAACGTTATGTAAGATTATGTATACATATACATACAAGAGAAGGACATTGCAGATAGATAAATGTACGTATAGGTTACAAGTGTTTAATATAGAAGCTAATGGGATGATATCATATCGTGTAATAATAAGAGAGAGGTCGCATTGCATTGGGAAAAGTGAAATGTAGAGATCTGTAATAGTTAAATAGTACAAGTGTAATTCTTGAATTGTATTGTATTTATGATAACTCTTTGCCACATAAATATGTTATGTTCAGCTTTGTAGATACAATCAGAATAGTATGGTATGCTATTTGGAAGAAATCTTCGTGTGATTGTGTTATAACACTGCATAAGTAAATAGATTTAGTACGGGAATAAAATACCAGAAGTAAGAAGGGGGTAGATGAGGGAGAAAAGCGGTGCTTTGTGCTTGTCACCTGAAAATGTCACCTGCACGACAATTTACGATGACTTTTGACACACAGTGATGCCAGCAGTTGCCCTTTGAGTCACATCTCGAGATTTCCTGCATTCATAGCCTTTTTAACTCTCTGATGTGGTAACAGTGTTTAATAGCTCAAGCTCCGGGCGGTCTTTTACGTCCTCTTTCACTTGCTATATTATTATCTTGCATTACATGACATTACATTACTACACATGAATTCTATTACTTAAGCCACTACGTTTTCTATGATTGTCCCAAGCTCTGTTCTGATTCTGATATGAAAATTATGGAATAACGTTTGTTTACCTACAAGCTATAAGACTCTTTATAATTTCATACAAATACATATTTGTACCTACCTCCCTGTGTATCTGGATGTTGGGTAATCATTTTCTGTCCTATGATTATATATGTTAAAGGTGCTTTTTATTGTAGATTAAATAAAATCTGTAACAGCTTTGCAAAAAAAATTGTTCTTTCAATTTCTATTAGAAATCTTTCATTTTCCAATAATAAAACATTTAGAAGCAGTGAAACAACAATTTAGTGAAATATCTTACAATAGCGATAGAGGTATCTTACGACACGGTATATTTTCGACAGCGTGGATTTTGAATAGCGATAATGATAATGATAACGTAAATCCACCTGTTTAATACTTCCTAATAATAATAATTATGGTGATTATTTTTCTGTAGAGGCAACAAAATTGTTTTGTACTCAAATATGCGTAGGTATTTACTTATGATCTAATTCGGCAACAGCTTTTTGGAAACACGTATTCCATGGCATCTTAAACTTATTTCTGTTATAATATGCGTGCCTAAACTAACTTAGAAACATTCTTAGACGGATCAGTTGGAGGAATAATAGGCCCTGGAATGCATTAGTTTTATGTAAGACTTGTAGTTAGCGAATTTGCTTCAGTTTGGAGGAAGATATGCCATGTTGTTTTCTTCCTCCATCTTTAGTTAGCTAAACTACGCCTCAGAATGAAAACAAAGCATACGAAGCAAGTCACATGAAGCAAGACACCTTTTGTAGTGGAGGCAGAGCGTGTGAACATAGGAGCATAACATGGAACAATAAAAGCTTACAAGAAGCCAAAGCCAAGCCAAGCCAGGGCAAATCTATTCACCAAATTGAAGACAAAACTTAACAGCAGGAACTTGTAAAATTACAGAAGCTAAACAAGAGCCGACTTGACTA
Source organism: Tomocerus mixtus (assembly GCA_034694165.1). Classification (NCBI taxonomy): domain Eukaryota; kingdom Metazoa; phylum Arthropoda; class Collembola; order Entomobryomorpha; family Tomoceridae; genus Tomocerus; species Tomocerus mixtus. Next base: position 38,496 of record JAQFYC010000584.1, read on the forward strand.
ACATCAGGCACGTTAATTTATTTAGTATAGAAGAGAAAAGCCAAAGTCTTAATTCAGTTGCTTGGAATTGTTCCTTCTTCATTCTATTTATCAGCTTTGTTCCTTACTCACTCATCAGCCTATTTACAAGTTAACTTACACTACAACAAAACATAACAACAAACAATATCCTAGTCAACTTAAGTCAAGTCGAGTCAACTCAACTCACCAAAAACAAAACAATGTTAGTCTCTCATCCATTTATAGTCTCCTTCTTCTCTTCAGTCTGGTTTCCTCTATACTACAAATAAATAATAAAGAGTAGATCCGTTTCATATTGTTTATTTGTTATTAGCCAAAATGCAGTTCATATTGGGTGAGACTATAGCATGCTGACTTTGCTATTCAAAGCTTAAGAATTTTGTACAAGGTATGTTACCCTTAGTACATAGTACATACTATATACATATTAAACACAATTCTTATATTTAGTATACCTCATCGTCAGTACATTGCAAAAGAATATCCAAAAGCTTGCAAATAGAATTTTCAGCACATAATTATCAGTATTTTGCAGGTTTAACATTAGTAACTTTCCTACGTAGCATGGTCATTACCCTTACATCAGATTGGACTGTAATTATGTAATTATGAAAGTGCAGAAGTGAAAAGATTGAACAACATAAAGAGAAACTAAATAGAAAGGCGAGACAAAATAATTGTAATAAGGAGACAGCATATAAATAATGATAGCTATATAACCTAAGTATCACCTAAATAGATACCTACAGGAGTTGTGTGCAATCTTTAAATGTATAGTCCGTATCATAAGTTGATCGAGGATATACTTCGTTAATTTTTCTGTCAGATTGAAACTTAGCCTTCAGGATTGAGGACGAAGATGAACACAAGCTTAGTTGAAAGGGTAGAACGCTAACGCTAGAAGTTATTGGAGTGAGATAACGAGGACGTGAAAAAATGCTCTAATCTCTTCATACGCTTTCATGAAAGCGTAAGGAATTGTTTCCAAGTTTTCTCTGATGTGATGTGCCAAGCTGCTGTTGTAATGACTAAAAGTATGCAGGTAAGTAAATAACTACCTTCCCTATTTATTTATTACGTATTTATTGCTGCCTGCAAACTTATTTGTAACTAACGAAGAACTAACAACCTTTAGTAATCATTTTCACTATGTGTATAATACAGAAGGCTATATACTATGTTAGCACTACTATTGTCCACATAAGTAATCATATACTTAATAAAAATCGTGGATGCTGCATGAAAGGCTTCATAAAAAGGATACATGCCTTGTGCCTACTGTATACAGAATCTATAAAAATTTCTTATTGTGTATTTATTATCAATTTGTGTAATTACTTTACGTTAATACTTGTTTATAATTATTCCTTTGCTAACAAGGCTTACAAAGAATTTGATATCAGATTATTATAAAAGTAACTAACTAGCTACACTAAGATAGGTGTGCGTGTGTTCAGCTGGAAAATAATGACTTTAATAGCTACTTGAAAAATATTGTAGTATATTCTGCCATGATTAAACACAATGGACATTGTTAGATGTATGTAGTAATGAAAAACAAAATTGAATCGAATAAAAAATTTATATGTTGACACTTTCCCCGTTTGTTCTATTTGTACAGATAGAATGTACTAGGAGGAACCAAATCCAGATCCAGGGAGCTGTTCTGTTCTCTCTTGAAATGAATTCTAAACAAAGGATTTGAGAGTGACTCTGCAGATTTTCGTTAAATGTCAAAATATCAATATTTCCCTGGTGTGCATGCTGCTACTGCCATAACAAGCTTATCCAATCCACTTATCCTATGATAATACATACTAGTATAGCTGCTTACATAAACGTAAGTATAAGGTTTCTGAAAATGTATACAAAGACTTTTGTATGGGAAATATATTATAGATAAGGCTGATAGTTTGATATGTTTGTGAATTAAAGTACTTATATGTAGCCGATAATAGGAAGGGAAAAAATTAATGAAAGATTGAAGATTTGGATGAATTGATGATGCGGATGGCGGTTGTTGGTTGTGAATGTGATGCTTACAACAGAAGCAAAGTGGTGCATGTGAAAAGCATCATTATATTCCGTATGCTACAATCTGTTCAACATCAAACCAAATGCTAGGAATCATTTTTCATCTTTTTATCACTGATAGTTGCGTATAAGACTTGATGAAACACACTTACAACTTACAGCGACATAACATGATGACACAGAATGGAGGAGCGGAGACTAACAAACGATAGAGAATCAAGTAACACACAGTGTGATGGCTCTTGTTGACAATGATGATGTGACGCGGGAGAAAAGCGGATGGAACTTTTATCAAATAAGATGAATAGACGCAAATCTTTTCATCTTTCTTTATCATTTTGGAATTGCTGTACTACATCTACGCATTAGTTCCTTTAGGAGGCCGTCGCAACCTCCACAATGTAATGCATTTGCCGACAAACATACATAAGATCACAGATCAGGTCGCATTTCATAACTAATCTCAAGCTTGCATGATGGCATGAGCTTACATGTGTTTTATTTGCTTAATTTCGTATTGATGGGAGTAATATGAACTGTTTTATGTAATACTGACATTCCTTAATAAAGGAACATTAACTTAAATACTTTATTATTGCAAATAATTATTGCATAGGTATGCTAAATTAGATTTTGTATTTATCAATTGTAGAGCATTCATTTTTGCATAAGTGTTCACATAAGATAGTTAATGAGCAAATACTACTACCCTTGGAATCCTCTAATATGTTTTAATTAAAAATCGTACTTGCAAACTAAATGTGTGTAAAATCAAGTATAATATTTATAAAAGTTGCATAAATCACTAAATGTGCATTTAAATTGGCCGAGATGACAGGAAGATGGTCAAACGGAGCGAAGTCACTTATAAAGGTGTTAAATGTTTTCATTTCATCTGCAAAGTACACGTTTTATAATATATGACACCTGGGAAATATTTTACAAGAATTTCCCACGAATTAAAAGTGTCCCGACAATTATTTTGATTTGGAGAGTAGATTTAAGCAGATGGACTGGACTGACATTGCATAAGAAAGGAGGAAGGTACTTGTAAGTTAAGACCATTATTACATTGTAGGTATTATGATTACAACAGAGTAGTACGTGTGAAAGTTGTATTCTTATTCTCCTCTGGTGTATTAGATATTATTTATCTTTGCATGGATTTTATTATGTGTCTTGCCTACATAAATATAGTAATTGTATGTGGATAACCTAGTCACACTTGACTTGGACTCGACCAGACTTTATGTCGAGAAATACTTGATATAATTTAATCTACGAATCAAGAATGTAAAACAGGACTTAAGTAGGTGCCTATGAGAGTGCTTTCTGTCGTTTCTGTAAGTGTAAAATTGCATCAACTATAGTTTTTCTTATAGTATTATACAGAATTTTGGTACCTATTTACGTATATATGTCGTGGGCACCAAGCCGCAATTAGAGGAGGGTTACTTGACTGTTTTATCAGCCATGATCATGCACATTAACCTTAATTGGACGTATAGGTAAACAGTACTTGCTATCTTTAATGATGCAACACACGAATTTATTAAAAATTTCTGTAAATAAGTTAACATTGCAATTTTTGTCCCACTTTGAAATACATTTTTTCGTTAACATTAAATATTACAATGACGAAATTGGTAGGTAAGTCGTCTCATGACTTCCAGATGGTTCCGTATGCCTACGACATATATGTTTATACTTGCGCTTGGGAGATGTGACTCTTGACTTAATAAAAGCAAGTCCGAGATCGAATGAATTGAACTGAAGTAAACTGTTAGGGTAAAAGTACCTACAGTCTACAAATATCTGCATTAGAAAAGCGAATCAAAGTTGCAAGCTGACTGAACTAAAGTTGTACATACATGCACTTGCATAAATGTACATTCGTAAGAGTAAGGGATTTAAGAAGAGACTCTTGAAAAGTTACATATCTTTACCCTCTAGTATGAAGTACGGTTTATTGATAAAACTAGTGGTTTGAGATTCAAGTGTCGGCAAGGATGAAATGTGACCACCTAAAGAGTTTTTCAAGTGTTGCCTAGAATGAGGGTCAACTCTCGGGTCATTTTACTATAAAAGATGAGTCTCCTGCATTGCTTCGTGTCCTTTTCTGTGCTATTCTATTCCCAATTCATTCTTTTGTCATTGTTAACGTTCTTTCTTGGATATGTCAAGTCAATTCTAATCTCATGTACTTGCAATTTATTCTCATCTCGAGAATTAACATCATTCTCAACTCGAAGAGACACTACCTAAATACTACATACCACAAGTGACCTGTGTGTGCATAAATAAAATGGCACTGTAATACATATATATATATAGTTCTCTTTGCCTTTGCCTTACGTAATTGTGATATTAGCAAATCGGCACCGGTAATAATGAGTTGATAGTGCTCTTACTGGGTAATTCGTTCCATTGTTACCTTGTTAAGGTATTGAATTAGAATTCAATAAAATGATTTAAATAATAAATCTCTAAAGATACCAAATTTTAACTAAATTGCAAAATCCAACTTATTTATTAGTTGAGCACGGCAGAAGCTGCTGAATTATTACATACTATTCGAGATATACTAGTAGGAACAAAAATGTATACGTTGATCTACATTACATACATATATATACTTTATCTGAGGCAATCTGATTGTCAATCAAAAAGGATAGCAAAATACATAATGTATAATATGTACTAAGGCTAACCAATGGAAATAATGATCTAAATGTAATCTTATGGGTGTTATAACAAATATAAATTGTATAAATGTAAAAAATGTATGTATAAACTATATGTATAGTACTAATATTGACTGAATTTATAGATGTTATACGATGTAACAATGTAATGTAATGGAAAATGAAATAGAATGGGAAATTGTTGCTTAATAAACATAATAAAATAATGTGAAATAGGTACTGTTTTAAATGTCACTTGCGGACCAACATACTTTTAGTTATAATATCCGTAAAAAATTCGATATAATACATCACCAATAAATCATTATGAGAAAGGATATTAGTGGTAATAGAATGAAAGATTTATTTTGATTAATTTTCATGAGATATCTTCATAACGACGAATAAGAAAGGATGGTAGGTATCTCATGCATTTTGCATCTAATATTTTCTTGATGGACAGAATACGAGTACACAAGCGATATTGTATTGGAAAGAATATAAATGTGTACCAGACCAGACTAATAATGCGACGTAGATAGAAGGAATAGTTAGAAGTTGTAAATGTCCTGTCTTGTCCCATGTGAAAGACCACCTATTAAGCACTGATTTCCCATTATGAAACTGTCCGCAATATAATACATCTTAGGTGGATAATACATTTCATTTGGTATTAGTATAAAAGGAATTGCTTTGTAAGATGAGACGAGACATGACATCATTCAAGTGTAATCTATTAAATAAAATGCATTATTATAATATCTATTCTCATATCAATTCATATCACATGTGACGTTCTTAAGATGTCTAAGCAGTCAAAAACCACGCTTCAGACAGAATGATAAGCTAGAGCTCAACATAACATCTTAAGAAAGCCGTTCTTGTAGCCAAAATAATTTACCTTAAGTACATGCAGTGATTCCGTGTATTTATGTAGCCATATATGTTGCAGTTCATATTGGAAGTCAGTATGGATTAAATCGTACTAGGTTTAACAATCATTATGGTTCAATCCAACCTAGCTTGTTTTGTTGGTGATCTGTTGGAGTCGATATTATGTTATTTATGCAATTACACTACGTCATCTTTTCTTGAAATGTTTAAATCTAACGAAACGATTTAGTACGTATTGACCAGTACGGTTCAATCCGTCCTAGTTTGTATTAAAGCATAGTAGTAAGTTTCTAACCAGACTAACTGACTTTGAATATGAACTACAACACATACATAAGTACCTACGTAGCGTTAGGCAATGTGTTCCATAATAATATAAATCTTGAAATTATAAAAGGCTAAGCATTACATAGACGTTTGTGGATACGGAAAGACGAACTGGGGTCCGAGATGTCCGATCCTACACGTTATATTACGTGTAAGTAAAGTATAATAACCATATTGGCTTTGATGTACAGGCGGCTGTCATGTTAAGAATCCTAGTTGGTATTAATAGCATCAGCATCTTGACAAGTGGATAGATTATACCATGATAAAGATTTCAAATCAAATATCCATTTGAGTCTTGAGTTATGTTTCTACGACAGATTTTCAACCCCAGTATACGCAAACCATGTTTATCTTATGTATAATTTGTTTCAACCTAATCTTTCATTCCATTAAGACCAACATCTTCAGATAATGTGGTATTATTATCATAATCACATATACAACTAATTAAGGTTGAATATTTTGGGTTTACAATTATTGGTAATATCAATTAATAAAATAGGCATCTACCAAAATTTTATCCACTCATTGTTGTATGGCTACTATTAGATAGAACATGTGTGTAAGTGTGTAGTAGGTAAAGTACCTAAGCAATTTTATGTTAGTGTAGTAAGCCAAATTAAGTACCTATAGGTATATCGATTTACTTATTCTTTGCACTTATTATTGTAATTGCATATTAGTCTAATATTTTATTAGTCACATATTCTGTCTTCGTTTATTGGGCAAGAAAGCCTACTACTGGATTGACTGTTGTACTTTGTACTACCTCTGCTAGTACTATATAGATTCATATGCACCGCGCGTGCTGCATGCTTTCAATTATTCCATTCTTTACAATTATAATTCAATAATATACTTTTTGTAAACTTTTTATACGCTTGACTGAATGAAGACTTGTGTAATAATAGAATGCATTCTTAATCGCTCATTGAATCAGCATCTGCTAAAGACACAATCAATACGTGCATCATACATTACAGACAGCGATTGCCTGTGAGCATTTAAAAGAATTTTAATTTAATTGAAATACTATTTATTATATCTATATCTATGAATACATACTTGCATACCTTCATATAAAACACGAATGAACTCAATCGCTTAACAGTAATAAGTTTATATTACATTATGTATGAATCAAATCTATGTTACCAACTTAGTACGATAAACATTTTCAATAGATATAAATCAGTTTTAAGTATACTGATTAGGAAGGTATTTCATCTATTGGCAGAAGGTATAAGGATAATGATGAAATAATGTTACGGCTGTGATGATTGTGATAACAAATTACAGTACCTATTCTGAATAATTATTTTATGTAATAAACTGAATTCGCGATCATTGAACTTTACACACTGTACAGTAGGATAATATCAATCTTGTTTGCATACTTAATGAAAGTCATTCTTACAAATTGTACTTCTATGGTTATAAGTGTTTTAATTTACGATTAACATAAGCGAACGCATATTACAGATATTTACTAAAATTGCTAGAAATAAGGAATCCCAGCCCCAAGCCAATTATGCTTATTTCAAGTTAATTATTAAAATCCAAGCCAATTCTACAATCCCCAGCTTATTATTTTCGCCTCATTCGCAGAATTGAGTCTCTCTGCGTGTAAAATTGTTTAATCGCAGTATTTAGTTCCTCTATTTGTAAAATATTGTTAGTTTATTTATGAAAGGTTAGTTAGTGCTTGTGCATATTTTGTATTATTGTAATACTTCACGATCTGCAATTTTCCCACATTCTTTCTGATTTAAAGGCAGCATAAAGGTTTGTACAGTGTAAACAGTGATTGTAAAATGTATTCCCTAGAAGCCTTACCTGTAAGATATTTTTTCATTCAGTTTATTGTCTTATGGTATGCAATATGTATTACATAAATAATTGGGTTTGGTATATCATTACCTACATGGAATCAACGTAACAGAAAGCTACTGATTGTTGCATTTATTCCACTCAATTTGCATTTTATTACGTATTGTCCCAACTTATACAATTTGCTTGTAAATAACGTAAATGAAAGAAGAAAGAGTTTAGCAGATGAGTTGGAGTTAGTTAGTTAGAATACCCCAAGCCAGGTCAGCCAAGTCATGGCAAGCCAAACGAATACAAACAAAGGAGAGGTACACTTTGTACTTTCACTTGATGTGTTCTTTGATCTGATTTAGTTTAGTTGGTTTGCCATGGTTTGCTATGGTTTTGTAAATAGGGGAGGACAGAACGGATGGATGAGCCACATTCACTTCTTCTATTTCCGGTGGGACACGCCTCTGCAAAAATGCTCACGTTTTGAGGGAAAACCACTCAGTGTCCTCGTCGACGTGACATAATAGAATCAACTCAACAGAGGCGGAGCTCACTCTGGACAAAGAAGTTACTTTCTTTGTCAGACTTTGGATGGACTCTTGCTTTTAGCCAAGTGCCTCTCACATTTCCCGTTCATTTTCTGGTTTTATTTCATTTCACAATCCAATCCCTCATAATAATCTATGATGCTAAAGTACATTATGACAGCACGCAAATGTCTCTTCTAACTATGCCATAGTACTTAACTATTTGTATATACTTTGTACACTACACTAGTCCATTTTGCTACATTATTGTCAATTACAATAACTTTTGTTGCTCTACACTCACTTACATTGCCAGCATCAATACAAAGTATACACAAACTGGGTACCTTACATAAAGCTGTAATGCATGTAGCGTTTGCTATGTACTACTAAATACGATGAACGCATCCCAAAATATAACTGTAAATTGTAATTTGTATATAAACCAACAATAAGAAATAATAAAGGCTGCTATAATATAACGTGACCTATATAACAACATCTATAGAATCCATTTGTTTACTGGCCTGTACTACTACTATTAGTAGGTACGTCGTTTGGGACAAACTTAGTCCATTTTATTTCATTGCTCTTGCTGCTGATGGCTTGGTTTATCTCTTCCATTCTTGTTTACTATTACTTCAATAAAGAGATAGAACCCAATTGACAATAATCCAAGCTTACAATAATGGAGCTTCTCATTCCTTCAAGTTGCATCATTCTCTTTCAATACAGACATTTGTTATTTCAGTTCAACAGGGGGAATTGTTCCAAAATCATGTCATGCATTTGTACTTATGTATGTTTACTGTAAATAGATGACTTTACGTGATTTTGTGAATATCCTTTCTATATATTGTGTAATACCGTATTAGAGTCCTTTCCTCTGTAGTATTTCAGTAGCTCACACTCTCACAATAATAAATCATTATACGTAATGGATACCTAAGTATCGGCCATTTCCATTTTGGTTTGTTGTTTGTAAATAAAATAAATAAATAATACTATAAGCATTTGTTTGTTGTTAGATTTAGTTCTATCTAAATCATAATATTTTTTACTAATGCATTGTTATAACTTAATTATAGCACTGTTGTTACGTAGCCACTTAAGACGTAACAGTGTACTTGCGACTACACTACAAATGTGTAAATATTTATTCTTGTAAAATTAAGTATTTTAACAATTGTCTTACTTTATGAAAACCAAATATGATTAAGAATAAAGATCTGTGTGCACCGTAAGGTCATCTGTAGTTAATGTCGCTACTTTCTTACAGTAGTTTACCACAGTTTATTTGCAATTAATACCTTATTGTTTTAATTGGTTGAAATAAATTGCAAATAGTAATCAAAAATTAATTCAAAAAATATATTAATAGCATTTATGATTTTAGTATGCTATGCATAAATAGAAATTAACATCATCATAAATATTTAATACCTCGGGCAGGCTAAAAATGGAGCTTCTCTAAAGTGTTTAGCTAAGTATAGTATGTACACAATGTTACTACTTTGTGTTTTCCACAAAGTATACAAATATAGTAAAAAATTAATACAGCATAATGGTCTAAAGAATATTTTAAGCTATAGTTATAATCGTTTCATAATCCTTTAGCAAAGTCTTTGGAAATTGAAGTACACAAGTACTTCAAAAGTAAAAGGAAGTCATTGAATTTTAGCTGAATATTTGTGCACAAGCAGAACCTTTGCTTTATAAGGCTAGCACTAACCATAAAGTGATAGGCAGCTGTATCTGAATCCGTTTGCATTTGACTTTTTAGACCTTTGCTAATCATATGAATAAATTACTTCCTATTAGTTGCTCACTCTTATACACATATTACAAGTTTACTTTTTGTGCTATCAGCTATAGCTACAGATTGTTATGATTACAAGATAAACTAAAGTGATTTTAACAGTAGAAAAGAGAAACATACAAAAATAGTATTTTAATAAGTTGTCTCATTTGCTTAGCGATCTGGAATTCTGTAAAATAGAGCACATAAGAGGGAACACAACACAACTAGAACGCAAAGCAGAAATGTTAATACAAATCTATACTAACTATCCAAACGAATAAATTTCATAGGAAACGGGAAGCGGAGCATTACAATATTACAAATCATTACTGCTAAAAATGCTCTTTCAAACTTTCCAACTTTGCTTTGCACACATTTTTTTTAACCATCTCTCTGGTAATACTGTAATGCCATTGCAATGCTTATGTAAGCAAAATGTAAGTGTATAAAAGCAAAGGTAGGTATGTTATTATTTATTTATTTAAAGTGTAACTCTTAACTTGACTGCTATATCAATATATATAAAACATAACGGCTCACAGCACAATATGGTCACAATAAAATCAACGTTTCATAATGGGCTATACAATTTATTAAATTATTGGAGTGAAATAACGAGCACCTGAAAAAATACGCTAATCCACTAATTTGCTAGGAGAGCTCAATGCTGAATGTTCACTGTACCTTTGTATCTACAGTATTAGATATACATGAATGAACAAACAACAGCTTTCTCATGAATTCAACACAGCTTTTTTCTCTTGTTATTTCATCAAGTTTCTAAATATTAAACTTCAAACACGTAGTTAAAAGAGCTTTTGAGAAATGAACCATATTATAGCATTTACCTCATTTTTCAGTAAGATATCTGGCGGAAATGTAATTTTATAATGAAGTGCTGCAACAAACTGAGGAGTACTTATTGCTATTTTTGGTTACGATAATTTAATCGTTGTGCAGTACAATTGCGTATTCTTATGCCTACGACAGGAAAAGCTCCTCATTAAAAGATTTATTCATTTATGACAAAATATCTAACGCAAAATGTCTAATACTCAACATACAGATATACCTATTTAATTATATTCACATTTAAAAATCTAACACAATCTTACAATCTGCATACAATATGTATGTACAATAGAATTACTATCTGAGTACTACATTGTTTACATGAGCAAATTGAAAATTCTAAAACAACAAAGCTGGCAAACGTATACTTAGCAATTACGTAGATTTAAATTATTACATTATTTCATAGAAGAAATGCTTTAAATTGAGTTTACCTTTCTTCAATAATGAATGCAAAGTTAGTTTTCAAATTATTCCAGAATTATTGAAATACCGATACCAGGACAATATTTGCACATAATATTTTTTATTAGAAATCAGATAATTACATCAGGATTGTAATAGTTCCGTAAAAATGAGATACTTCTACATAAATGGTGCAGAGCTCCGAGTAAATTAGTTTTCTCGTACAAATAGTACAGCATCCTGTCAGCAATATTGTGTAGATTAACAGTGTGACTCTCCAAGTGAAAACTAAAGAGCTCCCTTGGGTCATATTCAACTAACACTAGAAGTAACAACTCTCTCAATGATGACAATACTCAAGTAAATGACAGTCTGACAATGACTCACTCAGCCTATCAAGTTCTTCCTAATCAAATTAGTATTGACGTTAGAATCCAATACCGTAGCTAGTAACTAGTAACACACTGAACAATCTATTCAAATCAATGAGTTACAGATAAGATTGCATACCAAAACAATGCAACGCATGCATAGTATACATATTATAACGTTTATCAGTTACCTGTATATGTAAATGTAATTAATTAATATAATTGTACTGAGAACTAAACACAAATTGTAGATTCGTTTTTGAATTGTTTCTTGCGTTACTATTTTTTACCCTATAGTTAAATCATTCGTTATATTTTTGAGGCTCTTCCTTTGTTGATCTATCGAAGATTATATACTTATTATACATTTCAAAGTTCAATGCAATAAACCAATATCAATGTACCGCAATCTACCAATTGCTAATTTGGATACACAGTGAATTTGCAGGATTATGTAATCCAAAGTAGAGATTAAATTATTAATCCACACATAATAATACATACCTTACCTATGTAGAATTATGCAATATTTATTACATAAATATCAGCACATATTTTATTCAATGGTTTGTATTCTGGATAACAAGGAGTGTACAATAGCTTACCGACTTTATATTCAAATAGACAGATAAGTAGAAGGATAGATAGGGAAACAAATGCGTATTTGTGTTCTGGGTAACGATGAATTGCTGGTGATTGAGATGCGGTTGCAAGTGTTTAATCACTTAGAGTAAACTGTACTCCTAGTCCTACTCTTAACTACACGAAACGAAGCGAATTGAAACCACACAGACGTAGGTAGGCGAAGGAGCGGGGTGGCATGGCATGACAAACAAGCACTGGAAAATAAAGGCAAGAGAAATGAATTAAGTGTGAAATGCATACTATAATCTGGTTCTGGTTCTGGCCTGGAACGGGAAGGCGAGTTCTGGAGATGTAATGTGATAAGGGCTCCCTTGGGGAAAGTTTGATGAGCTCGCGAGAGATTCGACTGAACTGACTGGAGAGGAAATGCAACAGGAAAGAATGAGTCTCTCAATTTACAGTACAACACACTACGCTACTTGAAATAGATGGAGATTCATGTAAATATCGGTAGGCAAAGGCAGACGCTCTTATTTCTATCATTGAAGATAACATCTCCTCCTCATCCTTAACTATAAATATAGGTATTCGTTACTCAATTTACTATGTAGTGGTTGTAGTTACTGCTACTGCCACTATACTACTACCCTTCAATCTCTTTCTCTCGTTTTATTTCCTTTGAGTTGAGTGAGTGAATATTTAAATTCACACTTCTCTCTATTTGTTTGGAGATGAATGCTTATTATATTTCACACTACAGCAGTGTACTGTAGTGTTTGTATTAATTGTTTGCAGTAAGGGTCCATAAACCTGGAAAATAAAACAGTACATGGTGGAAAGGATTTATAGGATTGACCAGGTTTATCTAGTACGTCCCCTTAACATCCGATCATAGGGCTTATACATATGTAGGTATACCCCATATGTTAATTTTGTTTTTTTCTAAGTTTTCGACTTTTGGACTTGTTAAGCCAAAAAAGTTAATTGCATATTTATTCGTTTCAGACAATTTGGAATCGATTGAGAGGGTGTTATTTTTTTGGTGGGTGGGGTACCAGTGGGACCCCACCACTGGTACCCCACACACCAAAAAAAT